>CAODLS011345580.1:0-21720 GCA_948243855.1 Flueggea neowawraea | reverse complement strand
GTATGCAATTGCATGAGATTACTTGGGATAAGCTGACTATGTGTTTTCTCCAGGGTCTCCCAAACATGGGATCAGGTGCAGCTGGTGCAGGAACTCTTGATTTCTTGCAGAACAGTCAACAGGTTCATCTCTTTCTGCATCTATGGTGCATCTATGCTGTTACATGTCATTATTACTACTTCCATATTGATCTTTCCATGCTTGTTGCTGAAACTGTTTCCTTTTTGGTTGACCTTCAGTTTCAAGCTTTGCGAGCAATGGTGCAGGCTAACCCACAAATATTGCAGGTTCTTTTTGTGCTGGTGTTTAGTTTATTTCTCTCATAGAGAGGCAATCATAACCTTCTTTTGTTCTGCAGCCAATGCTTCAGGAATTGGGGAAACAAAATCCTCATCTAGTGAGGCTTATTCAAGAGCATCAGGCTGATTTTCTTCGGCTAATAAATGAACCTGTTGAAGGTGGAGAGGGGTAAGATTATTATTTTTAATGCTCCTGAATTATTTATGCTCTTTATGCTTTTGGCTCATTTGTCAATAATGTGACAGGAACACACTAGGGCAGCTTGCTGCAGCAATGCCTCAGTCAATAACAGTCACGCCTGAAGAGCGAGCAGCCATAGAACGAGTAAGTTATGCGATTTCTGCTATTTTACTTGGAAGTTCTTTAAAAGTGTCAACTGGAGATTTTCCTGTGTTGTTTTCATTTGTGGTGCTTCTTGCTTTTGAACTTCATCAGAGATTTTTCATTGGTTATTTGATATCTTATATTTTGACTTCCGTTCAGCTTGAGGCAATGGGTTTTGATCGTGCAATAGTGTTGGAGGTGTTTTTCGCCTGCAACAAGGATGAGGAATTGGCTGCCAACTATCTTCTAGATCATATTCATGAGTTTGAGGATTGATTGTAGTGATATAAGCTTCACGCTACTATTTAATGTCCTTGGATAGAAAGAAAGATTTTTTTAATAATTTTTTTCATCTATATTTCTCTCAACTTCAGTGCTTAATTAGGTTGGAGTTCGGAGTCTTATGATGTGAAGTTTCTGAACAGAAAACAAAGTGTAACATTCTTCCCCTAGTATCTCCATCTTGATATTTTCGTCAATATTTAAAGTACACAACTCGTTAATTTAATTCGGATCGTTGTTTGAACCTGTGGTGATGCTGTCATAACGCCATGAAATTGACTAGACAAAAAGAACGGAAGTTTATATTAGTGTTGGTTTGGTAATGATCATTGAACTACCTCGGTTAATAGGAGCATTATCAATTGATCTTTCTCATATTAACGCAACTCTAGGCGGAGGAGACCGAGGAGGAGGATGGGAAAGCGATAAGGATACCAAATCCTCTAAATTGTGCCCTAAACCCTGAAGGGCTAAAACGCGTAACTATGACAACAATACCGCAATTATTATTTGATCAAGAAGGATATCCGAAACGTCGTGCAATATTTGATAGCAGGAGTGGGGCTCTCTACACTCCCTCTTCTATGGTAGAGGAAAGCATGCGTTTTAACTTAGTCTCCGGTAAGTCTGCTTAAAGCTTCTGGGGGAGGAGACCGAGGTGGAGAAAAGGAAGATGATAAGGATGGCGAGGCTGGTTCTCGGCCACTAAAAGAATCGTGATCAGCAAGGTGGAACTGCTTAGCCTTGGCCACGGTTGGAGATTCAACAGCTGATGCCCCAATGATTCTATTGATTGCAGGGATGATATTTTCGGTGGTAGTGACTATTGGCTGACTTTATACTCTGTGTGTATGGCTGTTTTTGGATTTTGCTTGTTTGAGGCTTGCTTCTTCCTTTTGGCTTGTGGCAAACCACCTTTTGTTGGCTTGGTTGTGAATAATTAGGACTCATCCGATCATAGTTTTACTGGCTGTTAGGAGTTTATGATCCTCTTGTCCTACCGCCGGTGTTTCGTGCTGTTGTAATGGGATCTATTTCCCCCCTATAATAATACTTCCTTGACAGAATGAAAGGAACTTTATTTTATAGTGCTATTGCAAAGAAATTTAGAAAAGCCATCTTACTTGAGTAGCAACACATGTTGTTAATTCAGTAATGAGAAGAATGCAAATTTACTCTTTTCTGCGTTTTGTTAACATAGAAAACATAACTGATTTTGGTTGGAGTTTTTTTTTGGAAAGATATTTGCGTTTTCGTTGATAACCAATCAAGTACATCACAATAAGACTTGCACCAATCAAAATATATAATTTCAAGAAGTGATTGAAGCTCGGAATACACCCATGCGTAAAAAGGCAGTTAGGAGCCAAATACACAAATAGTAATGCAACAACTTGAAAGGTTGCAATCACACTGCAAGCTAAATTAAAAGACTTTAACTCCAAGCCAAGTAAAGTGACTGGTTGATTTGATAATTATATTCACTTTGAATTCTAGAGCTCCCAAATTCACCAAGGTTGGAAGAATTTAAGAATAATATAAATTTATATGTATTCTAGTTAAAAAATAAAAACTTTAACTCCTACCTAATCGAAGAACAGGAAACTAACAACAGAAACCTACTTTAACACAACATCAAGAGTCTTTATTAGGAATATTTTTTAACTATACAAAATTTTATCGCAATTATATGAAGAGCTCGCCTCAGTTGGGATCTAACCGCCTCAATTTTATATGGAGAACAACCCTCCTTATTAGACTTCTTATAATATAATATTATATTTAATTTACTTTTTATTATTTATTTTTAAATTTTTTGATTTATTTTTTTATCTTATTAATTATTATTATATATAAAAAAAGAAAGAGTAAATAATAATAATTATTCCATATAAAATTACATTTTTTATTTATTAATTTAATAATAAAATATTAATTTATAAATAAATAAATAGAATATGTATAAATTTCAATATAAATTAATAAAAAATTTAAATAAAATATAACAATTTAAAGAGATGATGATACATGCTCTTTAAGTAACATAAATAAATCTAAACGGCATCAACAACTTCTACTAACGTGGGCCACGTATATGACGTGGCACTACATATACTGTCGGATCAGAGGATAATGACGTGTCACACTCAGATCTCCGCAAAAGAACAAAACCCACCCCAACTTTTTCATCCGAATAGACCAAACTACCCCCAGATGTTCTTTTCTCTGGTCCTTCTTATAAAACCCTGAAGCACACAATAATATATAAATAACGAAAATATAAAAAAAAAAAGTTAGCGAAATCGAGAATGTACGAATACGGAGATCGGATAGTAAACGAACGAAGCAAAGCGAAGAAGAAGATGAAGATTTCTGTTAAAACTTTGAAAGGCACCACCTTCGACATCGAAGTGAAACCCGAAGATACGGTCTGTCTCTCCTTTGACTGATTTTATTTTCTCTATTGCTGTCTACTTACTCTTTGGCGTCTTGTTTCTTCTGATCGAATTGGCAACGCCTGGGTCGAAATTTTAGATTTTCCGAGTTCAACTTGATGTTCACGTGGTTAGAATCCTGGGTTTTTTGGTTGATCGCAAGCCAGGTGGGGATTTGTTACAAATTGGATTGGGATTAGGTCCTTGTAGTTTAGGCGCTGTAAATTATCTCTTTATATGCATTAGCTTTTTGTATAACTAATCGTTTCTGACGAGTGACTATTGGAGGATTAATGGAATTGTCTTTGAACTTGAGAGTGTTAGTTCTGTAAGTGTAACATGTCACTGAGGTTTAGCAGAGTTGACTTAAGTTGATTGGTTCCTCAGAAGTTCCTTAATTTTGTTCGAGAATTGGGAGAAGCAATACATCGGAAGATTCCAATTTTGTTTGAACTGGGAAAAAAATTGTTTTATTACTGCTATTTTTACTGTTGAAAAATTCTTTGTTTTTGCATTTGCGAATTTGATTTGTTGTTGTTTCAGGTTGCCAATGTCAAAAAGAATATAGAGACTGCTCAGCGTGCTGATGTTTACCCTGCTGAGCAACAGATGCTTATTTATCAGGGAAAGGTTCTTAAAGATAATATGACATTGGATGAGAACAAAGTTGCTGAAAACAGTTTTGTGGTCATTATGTTGAGTAAGGTGCAAAATTTTCTTTTTCCTGATTGTTTTTCATATAACTTTTGTTTTATTTGGTTTGGTTGATGATGTTGAACGTCATTCTGCTGGTTTTCTTTTTGCTAGTGAGTAGTGAGCTATATATTGTTCTTCTTTTAAGCTTAATAATTTTTGTGTGGGCTGAAGTTATAGTTTCATAACATGTTCCCTCTATCATCCAAAGTATTATGCCAATTTCTAATGTACTTGTTAACTATACCTGATATATTTGTTCTTATATCTGTTCACAAAATGTATCGCCTATCCCCTCTCTGTTTTTCAATCCATTATTAGTCTTATTAGTGGTTACTGCGATTCATGTTGCTTCCTGTTCTAACTATTTGTCTTGTGTGCTGTCATGTTGCTAGACTAAGAGCTCGTCTAACCAGGGATCAAGTGCATCGACTGCCTCTATGATGAAGGTAACAACCTGTTCATTGTTTTTTTTTTTATTTTTTTTATGGGAGTTGGTAGCAGCCATCTGAAATTTAGAACTTCAATTTAACATTTTAGTTTGCATCTTTAAGGTTCTTCGGCTTTAATTTTAGTTGGAGTTCAGAGTTTTTAGTTTGTTCCTCAAATTTGAATTAAAATTTTTGTTTATGTAGGCACCTCAGACAAGCGCCACTTCAGCAGTGCCTCAAGCTCCTGTAGCTACCTCTGCAGCGTGAGTCAAGTTTCAAATTTTTTGATTGCTTAATTATTTGATGTGGCAGTATGTTCTAATCTTGTGGCCCATTTGTCACTCTACAGGCCTGCCCCAGCGGCTACCCCTACTGCCGTGGCACCTTCACCTGCTGCAGCTCCAGCCCCTGTTTCTTCTGCCGCTCCAGCCCCTGCCCCACCAGCTATCCCTCCAGGGTGCTTAGCTTATTGTTTCTCTTTGTTAATTGGTTTTCCATGTCAAACTCTTAGCTGAGTATAAATTACTTCTTTTGCATTAAGTCATCAAATCCGCATCCCTCTTTGTTTTGTTGTCATGGTTGTATTATATAAATTTACTGGACCTTGTGTTGAATCAGGTCAGAATCGGATGTTTATGGCCAAGCAGCATCTAATCTTGTAGCAGGGAGTAATTTAGAAGGAGCAATCCAACAGATTCTTGACATGGGTGGAGGGACGTGGGACAGAGATACTGTTATTCGAGCACTTCGCGCTGCTTACAACAATCCTGAACGAGCTGTTGAGTATTTATATTCTGTAAGAATATTCTCTTTATGTGTAGCATATAATGATGTGATTATGCTTGTTATAAATCTTATTGAACTTGAACTTGAACTTGCTTTTTTTCTAATTAGGATTATGATAGTTAATACATGTAGTTACTAGAGAATTATGGTCTTTGCTTTTATTGCTACACTTTCTAAATCATTTTTCTTCTTCCTTCTCTTGTACTCATGAATTTTTGAAAATGAAAATATATAATGTTCTTCGACTTGCATTTTTGAAGACAGTCGGGAATGATGTTAAGTTTATATAAGTGAATCTTCAATCGTTTTTGGAAGAAACAAAATATATTTGGATTTGTCAAATGTTGTTTCTTTGTTTTGCTTGTCATGCCTACCTTGTGTCTTTGTTTGGATGTATGAATCAGCATACAAACAGATGCCTTGGATACTGCCTTCTCATTTCTTGTTGGTTTGAAATTGCTAATGTGTCTGACTTTGTGGCTAAGGGTATTCCTGAGCAAGCTGGTGTTGCACCTGTAGCCCGTCCTTCTGCAAGTGCACAAGCTGCAGCAAACCCTCCAGCCCAGATGCAGCAGCCAGCTCAACCTGCTCCCGCTCCTTCAAGTGGACCGAACGCAAATCCTTTGGATCTCTTTCCACAGGTAGGATATTGACGCAGTTATGCAATCTCATGGACTGTTTTGATGAGCTTAAGTATGTGTCTGTTTTTTTCTCCTCCATAGGGTCTTCCAAATATGGGCTCAGGTGCAGTTGGTTCAGGAACTCTTGATTTTTTGCGGAGCAGTCAATAGGTTCACCTCTCTCTGTATCTTGTGCTGTATATTTTTGTCGAAGAGATTATTGTATTCATTATTTTTTTCGTGCTTGTAAAATTGATGCACATTTGATTTGTGCTGAAGCCGTGTTATCTCTTTTTGACATCAGTTCCAAGCTTTGCGAGCTATGGTGCAGGCTAACCCACAGATACTGCAGGTCTTTTTCTTCCCACTGTATGTAGAGTTGTCTTCAACAAAGAGATAATTCTAACCTCTTCTTTTTATCCAGCCTATGCTTCAGGAATTAGGGAAACAAAATCCTCAGCTGATGAGGCTTATACAAGAGCATCAGGCTGATTTTCTTCTGCTAATTAATGAGCCTGTTGAAGGTGGAGAGGGGTAAGATCACTGTTGTCTTATGTTACTAAATTATTTACACTATGCATGTCTTTTGAGCTCATTTCTCAATAATGTGTTTTAGGAACATTTTAGGGCAACTTGCTGCCGCAATGCCACTGTCGGTTACAGTCACACCTGCTGAGCAAGAAGCCATAGAACGTGTAAGTTCTACCCCTTTTATGTACAAGATATATTTGGAAGCTGCATAAGTGTCATTTTCCTTTGGTATATTTTCCTCCCATTGGGATTTGAGCCATAGGTTACAAGCATATCGTTGCATAAGTGTCAATTTAATTTGTGCCTTTTCTTCTCTTTTTTTCTTTTCATTTGTGGTGCTTCATTCTTTGAATTCGTGTCATATTTTTAATGCTTATTTTGTTTCAGCTTGAAGCAATGGGTTTTGATCGGGCAATAGTATTGGAGGTGTTCTTTGCATGCAACAAGGATGAGGAATTGGCGGCCAACTAACTCCTAGATCGCATGCATGAGTTTGAGGATTGACTTTAGAAATACAAGGTCTACACCTATTTCATGTCAGATTAAAAGAATGACTTCTTTTTAACGGTCATATTTATATTTCTTTTCCTCAACTTCATATCTTAATTAGTCTTATGATGTGAAGTCTCTGGACATAAAACAAGATGTAGCATTCTCTCCCGGTTTCTTCATGTTTAGGATTATTCTCTTTGATATTTGAAGTAGATGAGTCTCATTAATCCTGATTCTTTTGTGTATAATTGGGGGACTCTGCTTCAACTGGCGACAATGCAGATGGTGCCAATCTTAAGATTGGACTTGCATTAGCGGCTTCTCGATGATTATTGAACTATTTGAGTTAATTGCTATGTAAGTGGAGTTTCTTGCTTGCGTGATATTGCTACTACGGAATATGAATATGGCAGAACCAAAAGACATTAGACGTCCCTGTTACTTCTGTTTCAAGCAAACACTGTATATATACGCTAGGCGCTCAATTCTATGTAGTTTGTCTTCGTCATGGTGCTTCATGACATTATTATTATTATTTTTTGAACAGAACAGGGGCGCTTCATGACATTATTGATGGTGACGGGCTTCATAACAAATAATTCGGGGGTGTGGGATTTACTGTTACTTTAGTATCTTTAAAACCTTGTGGCCGATTTTTTAAAGAAAAGAAAATGGTGTGGGTTTGTGCAATTCAAGTTTTTAAACTAACTCGAATACTATGATTATTTTCATCTAAATATATGTCAGCATAACAAGCACTACATTGCAAAATCATCCCTCAAAAACATCGAAATCCATCAATCACTTTATCAAGCATTGCAGTACAACCCATCAAAGGTGGCCAACATGATAAGCTATGCGTTTCTGTGTCGATTCTCACTTGAGCAATGATTGAACTATTTAACTTGTCAAACGAGTCGCACACAAAAAAAAAACTGAAGATTTTCCTGTCAAAATGCAATAATTTCTAGGAAATATGATATTTTGGGAGTCTACTTCAAGTGCTGATGCAAATGTCGCCATCAGAAGTGAGTTATCGGCGATGGGATGTACTTTGTAAGAGATGGTGGTGGTGGCAGTGGTGGATAATGGATTTAAGTATTTTGAATGCGTCAATTTTCGTTGGAGGTTTTCCTAATTAATATTTTGTTAAGCGAGTGTACTTGGTCGATGGAAATGTTAATTACCCTGTATTTTAATGGGGTAGCGATGTATGGTAATGTTGTATTACTAGCTACACTATTTGTATTTAGCACCATAAGGAATAAAAGAATTGTAGTAGTTAGGTGAAGATGCAATGAATTCCCAATGCCTTTTCCATGACCTTCCACAACTATATTGCCCACCCTTTACATGAAGGCTTGCACCTGTATATATATGCCAAAATTATGCATAGTTGAAAGCTCAAGAAAAATTCGAATCTCGTGGGAGACCCTTACTTATTTCTTTATATAATGCCTTGACAACTTGACATTGTGCCCACTTTTTCCTTCTATTTTTGGTACGTATCTTACTATTCTTGGCATATCTCCTTTCTGTTTATAGTGCAACACAACCTCCCTACCCCTTTAGTTGCACCTTTTCTCTTCTATTCTTGGTCCGACTTCACCATGTAAATTCACATATGTATAACAAATATCAATTTAGTCTAATGTAGGTCATGCATATGTTATGGCAAAACTAAAAGTTTTGCTAACACACAAAATTGAAAAAGCTGGCATTACTGTTTAATTTGTAGACTTTACAAATGCATACATACATATGTATGTATATATATATATTGGCATGTGTTTCTACTGTGTCATATCCACACAGAAATATAGGGCCACTTGGTCCACCTTATTGTCTGTTTCACATCGTCAGTCAATTAGTTCTTATCTGTTTTTGAATGATCAATATATCAGGAACAACTGCAACCGTGTCTGCAGTCGGCAATTCGTACTTTTCTTAACAAAAGTTTTGGTGAGGAAGATTGCCCGAGTTTAGGGTTAAGGAAAGTTGCATGCTTTATACGGACTTGCATGCGTATTATTTATCAACAAAGAGTGCAACCAAGACTCAAAACTTCAAATTTGCTAAGCAGAAGTCTAAACCAACCTTTGTTGGCATGTTTTGTTGCTGGTCGTTCTTGTTTCTTTGCTCTTCGTATATGTTGTTGTATGCATGCCCCCATATGATCAAAAGGAAATATATATACCATCATGCTAGCGTTGGAGATATTAAAGTACTTGCCCACTTTTGTCACTCCAAAAATAGAAAATTGCATAATTTTTAATACATCACTTAAGAAATACAAGATACTACTCTTTTATTTTGTCCAACAACATGTTCATATCATTAACATTTTATTTGAGAGGTATGTGTGTTGTGAATTTTGAAATCCAAAATTAGACTTCTATCATAATAAAAAAGATAAAATTTATCTAAAGTTGATTAAACATATATATCATTAGATACACCTATTTTTGCTGGATATGAGTATCATTTTTTTTAGTCAATCTCCTTTATCTTCTTTTAAGGGTGAAGATTAATTCCTAGTAGTTATAGTAGTAACACCACATTAAAAAAACTCTTTTTTTTTTTGTATGTGCAACTTTAATAACCCTTAGATTTAATTAGAAGTAGTTAATCTCCACTTTAAAATGACATAAAAAAAGATTAGTTCAAAGCATGACAGTTGATTTCATTTTCGCATGCTAATAGGAAAAAAATAACATTAGTCTTTCATTGAAGATGATGATGATAATTAACTATAAGGAGAAAGCTCCATGGAAATTCTCAATAAATGTGGACGACCAATATATGCACGAATACTTTCCCGTAGAAATCACGAGAGACTAATTTCCTTAAATTCAACACTAACGGACAATATTAGGCTATATGACATGTCATGTAAGGTCCGTATTATTTTTGACAGAATTGTCGTCTTTATTGTCCTTAGTATCTCTTCTCTTACATCTCCTCTTCAATCTGCTATAAAGACTCCAATTCCTAATTTAAGATCTCTTTCATCTTACCTCTCAATTTTCTCTAATGTTGACTACTCTCTATAAGGCACTTTATTTGTTCTCTTTTTTGATTAACCTAAAATCCAGTTTTGAAACTCCTCCCTCTACCATCGCTACATCTATCCTTGACTCATCATAAATTGTCAGATTGACATCCACGAAATCTCTTTTTTGTCATATTAGTCTCCATATCGTCAGACTTTATCAATTTTTGTGCAACATCCTACAACATAATGTTGTCTAGTGTTGATTAATAGAGGTGAGTGTCAGAGAAAAAATAAGAAATTTCAAAAAATATAAGGACATAATAGTAGATTATTGTAATACTGAGGGATGTGTAGGTATTTGTTCCTATATTTTATTATAGTCATTTTCATATCGGTGTTATATATATATATATATATTCAAAGTGAGAATATATATCTTAACTGATAATTATAAAAGAATCGTCGATATACTTATAAAAGAAATCGTCTATATAGCTTTTCCAACCTCTTTAACTAAATATATTAAAAACAATTATCACCGCTAGAGAGTAACATAGCAGTTTCGAGCAACTTTCATTAAATTAAAGGGTCATGTATAATCATCGTCTATCTCCTCTTTTGTTGCCAAAAGTAAGAAAATATATTCTAAAGAATTTCTTTTTGATAAGTAGTGTAATTTATTTATCTAATCTGCATGTGGTGAATTAGGAAAGTGGAGAAAACCAACTGTGTTTTTGCATGCTTATCACGGGGACGCCGAATTCATATGGGCGTTAATGCACAGAGAATAGTCAGTTTTGGAGAATAGAGAAAACAGCGAAGCACTTCTGTGAAAGATTGGACTATTATTACAAGTGGCAGTCAGAGACAAGTACACGTGGAGATCATCAAGAGCATCGATTCGAACCCACTTCCAGCAGATTTTTCGAAGCAGTGGTTGTGGAATTTGTGCAACTTGTTATCGCCACTTTGTTGGAGACAAAAACTGAGTAGTGACAAATGACAGTCGTCGAACCCAACTGAGACACGTCTCTCTTCCCCATCTCAAAGTGAATGGCTAGGGTTATCCTCTATCCTCATTATAATTCTTCCACTCCTATTGGCTATAATTGGTGCTACTGGTAGCTGAAGCATTTCTTGCTTATATTTTTCATGTGACATATTATTCAGCAAGCATGGCCTGTGGACCATTATTGTATATAATCTTATTCTGATATAGAATTTGACTAGTGTATTTTAGTCAAATATTTGTCATTTATAATCTCATATTCACAACGGATACATTTATATATTTTTATAATTAATCAACAAGAGTTGAAATACCCTTCTCAAGATTGGTAGTATAAATTTCTAGTACTAATTTTGTATATTTGTTGGGACCAATTTTTCATTTAAAATATTCAATATTGTGTGCATATAACCAATAGATTTGTTACTCATTGATATTGAGTTGAGAGTATATGATTCTTAGTAGCAAACAAAATGACTCATAAAAGAAAATATGTTTGAGCGATTTTACTGTTGTTATCTGCTTTACATGTATGCTTCACTTGTACGTACCTACAATGGACGAGAAAAAATGGTTTTCGAAAACTCAAGAATATGGCAGCACTCAAGTATATTGCATTAGTCTCATAATTAGGGTTACAAGGTACATGCGATTTTATGTACTCAAAAACAGTCCTTTATGGTCTGCAATACATGCTGAACATTGTCAGTAATAGTAATTAGCTTGATATGATACATGGCATTATTTCTTTAGGCACAAATAATAATCATAGAGATCAAATATTTAAGCTAATGACCTCTTCATGAAATGGACGTGTTATATGGTTTGTCTGTATCACATGCAACAAATCAATGACCGAATGAATCGAAAACCAATAAATGGTTTGAGTTATTAACCTCGATGCGCGCAATGGTAAAACATAAGCGGAAGCAGAAGCGAATCTAGGTGTACGCTAACCTTGCATGCAAACCACTTTCATTGATTATTGATGAGAATTATATGAACTAATTTCGTCTTTTATGTGCCACATGAAGATTTACATGAATACAGGAGTCATGAGTGGATGGAGGAAGAACGATTTCTTTCTCCTTGGCTATGGAGGTCGACAGTCCCACTTTCTCTCTTAGGAGAGAAGACGATGTGTGTGGTATATTTTGGTGGCTACAACTAATGTAGTGTTCTCATGAGGGTTTAGATGCATCTTTTTATAATGGTGCTAGATAAACTCTTCTACAACATATGTAGAATCCATATTTACCATTTATTCAATTAGCGCGTAACTTAATTGAGTTGGGTTCATGAGCAATACAACCTAATCTTGACTGAACCAAATTTGAATCAATCGATCCATTATGGGCGGACCATATTTTTCTAACATGGCTAATAAGTTATTTTCAGCGTGCCCTAAGCAATTATATTTTTTTTAATTACTTTGTCATTGTGGCCCTAGCTTAGCTTCATATTCATATGATGGCTGACGTGTTTTATGTAATTATAAAATCAATTTTCATGTGAAAGAGTAAAAAGATGAAGAGAAAAGGTTAAATTAGTACTATATCATAATAGAACATGCACTTCATTTCAGATATCCAGGATTATATGATTTAAAACGATTTCCTTTTGGGCTTTAAATTTTTTTATTCGACCCTAAAGCAGAGAATAATGATAGTAAAGGAATATATATCATACGTGTCTTGCAATACTTCACAAGTGAACAAAAAATTTTCAACAATGGCCTACTGGCCGATTTCTCAAATTTTCACCAATCTTTTGATTTAGAAGTTCTTGGGTAAGAATGCCACAGGTTCTCCCCTGTAGAATGGTCACTTAGCCCATTCTTTGCATTACTTTTCTATAGGGGGAAAGTTGCTGATTTGTTTTGTTCTCTTAATTTCTTAGTGGGCAAAAAGCCTAATAACTTGTGCTTTTGTGGTCTTCATTATTTTTCAGTTCAAAATCATGAAGACACCATGGGAGTTTTGAGGTCCCCTTAATAGTTCAACATAAAAGACTGTGAGGCACCTAATGAGGAAGAGAATAAGGACCCTTACACAAGCACGAAAATTTTAAAGGAATATTTTCACTGGTCTATAAATTGCCCATGACATTTTCACTTGTACTCATTTTGTTCTCATTTTGTACTTGTTTGTGTTCCATTTGTATCAATTTTGTATGCATTTGCTCATTTATACTCGTTTGTTTTCGGTTTGTTATCGTTTTATATTCATTTTTGTAACTGAAATAATAAGAACAGATTGTTCTCGTTTTGTACTCATTTTCTCGTATGGTCAAACTCGTGATCAACACACGGTCAAACTTTTTACGAGGGGTCAAAAAGTGGTCAAAAATAAACATTTTGGAAACTGCACTAAAAGGGTGGTCATTTCTGTAAATATTTTGAATGTCCTTATATTTTAGAATTTTAAATTAATTTTTAGAGTTTTTCTGTAATTATCCCTAAAATTAAATGGTTAAGCATGTGAGTTGTAAAACTTGAGGTCAAATATACTCAAATCTTATTATAGCTAACTTTTTTACAGTTTCTTATAAGTTATGTCCTCGAAATTTTATTCAGCTAGATCTAAAGTAAAGAATCAAGTACAAGAAAAAATATACGATCCTAAGAAAAAAAGGGACTATAGGGATAGTCCAGCTTATCAAAAAACCTAGATAAAAAATACCCACGTCGAACCTAAGCCAAGGATCATGACAGAAAATCACATAGCCATCACTAAATCATCCATGGTTTTGCTCTCCAAATGCGACCATTGCAATTTTCTTATCACTCTTGGGTAAAATACCAAATTGCGATCCGACTCCCCAAATTTGAAAAGCCTCCATGCAGAGATCTCTCGCGTCCTTGTGAATTTCCTCTTCAATTTTGGTGGAAGACAATTCGATTACACTGGCTAATAATCGAATACTAAACCTAGCTAGCTCCAAGAGATAAAATTACATCTTCTTTATATAAAGAAAATAAATTTTTCATTAAAGAGAAAGAATCGACAGCAATGAAAGCATGCATGGGATGTCGTCCCCGCCAGTTGAGGGGACCATGCTGCTTGTTGAAATGGCTATACGCCATTAGAGATTCCATCCATCCAACAGACAAGTATGGTTCGTCACCGTCATGTGCCAATTTTTGATCGTGTATCTAAATGTCACTTCGGTTTGTTAATCCAACTAAATTTAAAGAATTATCAAAGAAAAACAATAGAACTGAGGTTACGGATTATTTTTTGAGATCTCCAAACAAATACTAATTAATGTTATTTCGGCCGGTTTGTTTCGTTGGTTGAACTTGAGCTGAAACAATTAAAAAATTAATTTTAAGTTTCTCATTTTTTATTACATTCATCTTTTCCACTTTTCTTATATATATATATATATATGTATTTATATATATGAAACTTTTAATTTTCTAATGAGCTGCCTCTACGATCCCTAGTTAGCATTACGTTTGGTGTATTATATGAATCAAGGAGTAAGCCAGCTACGGTTTCGCTATGTTAGACGATGGTGGAAATCTGATATATTCTGATTAATAGGTTCTTACCCTCAACTAGTACTGTTTATAAACTTATAAAAAAAACTAGTATTGTTAATTTGAATAAAATGGTAACTTTTCAAGAAATAGTTTCAAAAATGTAAGGGCAAATTATCTGGCGGTCCCTGAGATTTAGTATATTCTCTCGACCGATCCCTGCTGTTTAAAAATTAGTTGTGTCACTCTTTGGACTTTAACACCGTTAGTAAAACTTAATAGAAAGTATGAAAAGACTGACTTGCTCTCTAATTTTAAATCAATTTACGACATAAATTGAACACAAATCGAACCAACCACTTCAATAACCAATCCCTAACCATTAAATAAATCACCCGAAACCAGATTTCATCCAACTCAAAACTACTAACCCAATAACTCAAAACCAAAACAAACCTAACCTCAATCTGAAAAACCAAAACAAACCCAACTCCACTCTAAAAACCAACACAACCTAACCTAACCCAACCCAATCTCTCTTTGTCAAAACCACACACTCTCTCTCTAACCCACCCCTTTCCCACTATTCTTTGTTCTCTCATGAACCCGAAAACTACCACCACCATCATTCTTCATCTCCCATAACCACCACTGTCCTCGTTTCTCTCTTCCTCATACTCAAGCAGACCCGTTGGCACCACCTTCCTTGTCTCTCTTCCTGCTCTCTCCCTACATGTTGTCGCCACAACAACAACAATCCCATTTCTTCCTCCTTTTCCAATCCATCCCTACTTCATCCAAAAGATCCCCCAGTTCACATTCCTACAACAACAAATTAATTAATTGTTTCCCATCATCATCTTAAGTAAGTTCTTATGTGCACAATTCTTTGTTTCAATCACATCTACGTTGGACTTCCATTGCAAATTCTTTTCTTTTTTTTCTTTTCTCTTTCTTGGGTCATTGAATATCTGATAATGTTAGGGTTTTCATAATTGAAGGTGTGGATGAAATAAAGATTTGATTTTGATCAGGGAAAATTAAATAAAAAAACATGGCTTGTAAATGGTGTTTGGAGTGCATATTGAAGCTTGAACTTGTTGTTGACCTTTGCAGGTCTGGCTATGGTTGGTTATGGGATCTACTTGTTCGTTGAGTTTAAAAGAGCTGCTGGTGACGATGTCGTTATGGGTCCTATCAATGGTTTTGATCACTGTTTGGTTCAGGTTGATCGTCCCATGCTTGTTGTCGTTTCCCTCTCAGAAAGTATCTTTGATAAGGTTCCTTGAACTTCAAATGAATTTGGTTTCCTACTTAAAACTTTTCTATTTTAGATTGAGAATGCATGGATAAATGGATTGTGGTTGAGGCAATTAGGTATAATCTGATTTTGAGTTTTCTAATTTCAACCTTGTGTTTATGTTGATGGTCTTGATCCTTTCTGAAATACTGAAGAGGGTTGTTTGACGAGTTTGTTGTTTCTGAAAAATGGGGTTACATGCCGAAAAGAAGGATTGAGTTCTATGATTTTATTGTTTCTAAAAAATGGTGTTACATAGGGTGGGCTATTATAGAAAAGATGGTGATTAGGAGAGAAAGGAGGTTTGATTTTGGGTTGAGGGTAAAATGGTCATTAGAATGTTGAATAGTAATGAGGGTATGCACCACATCAGCAAATCCGACGTGACATGTTAAAAAAATTAACGGTGTTAAAGTCCAAGGAGCGGAGCGACTAATTTTGAAACAACAAGGACCGGTCGAGAGAATACACTAAACCTCAGGGATCGCAAGGGAATTTGCTCAAAATATAATAATATCTTACCAGTAACTTGAATAACTTCACTTTCATATAAAAAAATTAAAAAATATAAAAAAATAAAAACAACTGAAAAAATTTGTATTAATTAAAATAAATTCTCAATAAATAAATTTTTTTATTTTGCAGCTTCAAATTAAGAATAAAAATATCCAAACATAGGAGGAATATCATAGTAAAAAAAAATAATCATTGGACACGACAAGGTATATACATGAACACGAATTTCAAGTTCTTTTCTTTTTGTGTGTTATACGGTAAAAAATGTGGAAATTAGAAGGGAAAGATTTTTGGCCTTTTAGGGGTATTTTGCTCTTTCGGTATGCAGTTAGTTAAATACAAATTACCGAATCTCTATTCAATAAATTTCTAAAAAAAAAAGGAAATAGAATAATCGAAGGAAGTGTAAGTTCCTATTAATTATTTTTAAATTTTGTCGTTTATAATTTTCTAGAAATTTGCACTTCCAAAATGTTTTTTTTAGGTTTTGATGATAAAAGTACGCTTAACTAATTAATAACTAATTATTATGACATAAATTTAAATTACCATTACTAAAGTCCAACTTCTTGTGCTGCGGTGTGACCAGAGGTGGATATACAATCCCTGGGGTAGCATGGGCAAGCGACCGTGACACCACCATTTTTGAAAAAATATATATAGTATATATATAGTATTAGTGAAGATATACAGTCATGCTCACAAAATTATATTTATTTGCCTCCACAAGATTTACATGTGAAAAATATTTGGACTAAATCCATGACAGTCCCTCAAGTTTAGTGATATTTCTCTTTCGGTCCCTACGAGTTTTAATAATCAATTTCGATCCCTCACTGTTAACTCTGTTTGTTTTACTTAACAGAAAAGACAAAAAAATAATTTTACCCTCAAATTTAAAATCAATTTACTTAAACCATTCCTTTTCTCCTTTTGCCCTAAATCTCAATCTTTGTATGTCTCTCTCAATCTCTCTTCGCCCTCTCTCTCTCTCTCTGTCTCTCCTCCTCCTCCAATTTAAGCCGAAATTGTCTCTGAATACCAGATCTTCTCTCTATCAAATTTACAATAATAGACGACCCTAAGCCCTCACCTTTCTCAACCTCTCCTCTCTCAACCTTTCCAGTACACTCTCCCTTGACATCGCTTACCTCAGTCCCGCCACAACTTTCCTCTATAAAGAACCTCCAAATCCTCGACCTCTACAACGAACCTCTCCAGTAACGAACTCGTGGCGACGATTTGACTTCTATGTGTTGATTTCTTAATACCTTCGATGGCAGTGAGGAGAAATCGATGATTGTTGCTTGGAAAGAGAGAGGTGTTGATTTGAGAAGTGAAGGGCCAATTTTTGGGATTCTTTGAGGAAGAGAAGAGAGCCACTGGGTTTATTTTTTGATCTAAGTTTGTTTTATGTTGATTTGAAGAAGAGAGCAGCTGGGTTTTTCTCCGTTGTCACCCTTTCTCATCAGTGAAACCCTAAAAGAATCTATAGCAATGCGAAAGGGCCAATTTTTGGTATTCTTTGAGGAAGAGAAGATAAGAGACGGTGGTGAGAGGGTTGTGGCTTCCATCAATGGCTTGAAACCCACTAAGAGAAAGAAGGAGGAATGGGAGATCGACCGTGGTGGCGTCTACAATGGGAGATCGACTTGTTAGTTACTGCCACCATCAAGGAAGAGAAGCAAAAAAGAACTTGTGTGTTTTTGCATGGTTTTGATTAATTGTGAATTTTTGGATGATTGAGGACTTTTCAAAAGTTGCAATTGTGATTAATTTAGAAAATTTGTGTAGGTGGACATAATTATGATCGATTTTTCGAAGATGATTTTGATGTTTGTGGATGTTGACGAAGATTTCTTATTGTTGAAGAAATTGAAGAATGAGTTTTATTGATTATTGTTTGGTAGCTTGTGAGAGGAATAGGTGGTTGATTTTAACGATGGTGGTGATGGGAAGAGAGATGGTGAATTGGCGGTGATGATTAGAAGTTTTTGGATTTTGATTTTCTTGTATTTTTGTATTTCTCTATTGAAATTACTGAAATTATTGGAATTAACTAAGAAATTTCTCTACTAATTTTCCTTTTTTTTTCTTGTGCTTTGATTCAGTAGGATTGTAGTTATCGTTTTGAATTTGAGATGAAAATTGAATGGAATTCTATTTTTGTGTTGAAAATTGAATGAATTTTGGTTTGAGTTAAATGGATTTTTGCATTGGTAATGACTGTGTTGATGGACAATTGGTGGTGGTGGTGATGATTTGGTTGTTGTGGTGGTTGTTGGTGTGGTGATTGTTGATGTGGTTGGGTTCAATGTTGTGAGAGAGAGGGAGTTTATGAGAGAGAGAGAGAGAGTTTTTGAGAGAGAGACAAAGGTTTTGGATGATTAGGGAGAGAGAGTTGATGAGAGAGAAAAAAGGGTATTTTTGTCATTAAATACTTAAACGAGTAGGTCACATGTGTCACGTCACAAATATAAGTGAATGGATTCGGTCCCAATACACAATGGAATGACAATCCAAGAGGGGGTGAATTTTTAATTTTAGGAAGTTTAAACTTTGTTGAAAATCTTTTGTAAATTAAAACAAATAACAAAGTTCTTTTCAAATCAATATCAAAGTTAAATGCGGAAGCTCTAAAAACACCAATTCACACTTTTAATAATATAAATCAAATGTAAAATAAAGAGTGAAAGGAAAAGAGAAATCAAAGCCCAATATTTATAGTGGTTCGGTCCTCTTGACCTACGTCAACTCCTCTAGATCCACTAGAGAATTTCAATCCATTAACTCCTCACTTGCGGGTGGAGGAAAACCGTTTATAACACTTGTTTTTGCAAGCTCAACAAGCAAATCATTACACCTTGTTTTTATGAGCTCATGAAGAAAACCGTTACCTTAGTTTTTACGGACTCAACTAGAAAACCGGTACCACTTATTTTTAGGACAAAACAAGCAAACCAAACCTCTAGTTTTTGTGGGTTGAACTAGCGAACCAAACCACTTGTTTTTGTGGGATCAATAAGCAAACCGATACTCTATTTTTCTAATGCTCACTAGCAACCATTTTTGTTTTCCTAAGGTTCAATAAGGAAACATATCTACCCCAAGTAAACAACTTTGCTTAATACAAAATCAACCCAAAGATTTAATAGATTTAAAGCTCACACAAACCCAATAATAAGATAGCAAGTAAATAGCTCAAATGGGCTAGAAAGGTAAAGAAGAGAGAAACAATAATAGAAAATTATAACAAATGACTATCTTGTCTTCTTCTACTCTGGGACGTTCATTTATAGTCACCTGAAAGAATATAGTCGTTGGATCCTAGAAGTAGCCATTGTGAGATAATGAAGAATTTTGTTTAATTAATGTAACCTTCAACAACGTGCGTTGTACACCATCTACGCACATTGTGATTTAGTCCAACTGAGTTATGCATGTCTTGATAACCATTCTACGCACTTTGCAAGAACTTTAGCAACCATTGCCTTGAAAGAATTGGCATCTATGTGCCTTAGTCCATTTCAACTTGCGTTGATCATCTTATCAGCGTATGTTGTAGCTTGTTTTACGGGCGTTGATCTTTGTTCCAAAAAATGCATATTCACCCAGTGCTTCTTCAACGCGCCTTTTACCTTCATACAACGTACGTTGTCAGCTTCATCTCAATATTGCACATGTGATCCATGTCAACATGTCAGAAAATATTCAAATTCAAATTCTAAGGAGCGTCTTGGCTTTGTCCTCATCTGATCATCGCCAACGTGCATTGTATCTTGTTTAATATGTGTTGATCATCTTAAAAGATTCCTCCTTTGCTTATCAATGTGCCTTGATTATGGACTAACGTCTTTCTCATGAATCTGAACCTCGATAATGTGCGTTAATAGTCTTCAACGTGCGTTAATGAACACCTGAAGCCACTACATCTGATTGTCATCCATTCAACGTCCAGTGGTTCCACCTTACCGCTCATTAATGCCATTTTCATCATGATCAACGTGAGTTGCACAGGCATAACGTGGATGTGCAACTCTGCAACTCTTTCAAATATCAGAGATTCTACACTTCTGCAACTCTTTCATGGATGTTTTGCATTTGTCATCATCAAAACTAAACTCAACAACAAAATCTGACGTGGCCTATTGTATTTGACTGATGGTGACAGACAGAGGGACCAAAGTGGCTAATTTAGAACTTATAAGGAACGAGAGAGAGAAATATCACTAAACCTCAGACACTGCTATGGATTTCTCCCAAATATTTATACTTGAAAGTCATGCATATGTAAGTTGGCGATCCACCACTGGGTGTGGCTTTCTCTTTTTCACAAGGTACCACTCATGACCTTCATATATAAACCATATTTATGCACATTAACTGAAAGGACAGACGAGCTAATTAATTACAGTCCTCATGACCTTCATCAGTTTTACAATTAGGGTCATAAATGAGCAGAGTCGCTCGACGTTTGGCTTGAAAAAACTTCGTTCGTGACTCGACTCGTTAATAAATGAGTCGAGCTTAAACATCTAAAAGGTCGGCTAGAAAAGCTCGCGAACAAACTCGTTCTTGTTTTTATGAACAAGCTCGTTATGAATGTATACATATATATATACACGTGTGTATGTATATATGTATGCATATTTATATATGCGTTAAAGTAAGTTATGAAAAATATATTTATGTTTGGAATAATATTTAATGTTTGAGCACATCAACAAAAGTGCAAGCTTGCACTAATTGACCCTGCCTATAAAAGTACAAGCGTGTTCGCAGATGATCTAATATTAAGTTGAATTTGTGAAACAAGTTAAAACTTTTAATAATTCTGGTTTGACCACATGCTCAACATGAGTTTATAATTAACATAAACTTGATTGTATTCTTTTTAAAGCTTTTGTCAAGTTTAAACGAGCAAATCTCATTTACAATTTTATTTAAGTTTTTGTTGAGTCGGACTCAAAAAGCTCACGAGCCTTGGTGACGAGCCGAATTTGAACATGATTTTGAGTTTGAACTCGAAATATTTTGATCGAGCCGAACTTGAACAATCTAAACCTTGGCTTAGCTCGATTACACCCTGTCCACAGGTTTCAAAGCCCATATTTATTTAAGAATATGACAACCTAACCGATTAAATATAAAAAAGACAAGAAATCAATTCTGCAAGCTGTGACAAAAGCGATTTTTCAAATGTTGTTTAGTAAAATGTGTCAATATACTAGCTTTTAACGCACGAGCGTTACACGTGATATATGTTTTTATTAAATGGTTAAATAATTATGTTTAAGATATTATTTTATTTTAATTGTGATAAATACATAGATTTCATATAAAAATTTCATATAATTACAATATATATAAAAAATAAAAATTTTGATCTGCATCAAACTAATCAGTTATTCAATAAAAATTTCATGTAAGAATATCTTATTGGTTTATCTTTTTTTTGTTGTTATAATGACTAAAAAAACATTGACTTTCTTTGATTTAGTTTTTAAAAATATATATATTAA
>CAODLS011345466.1:0-18099 GCA_948243855.1 Flueggea neowawraea | reverse complement strand
TATAAATACATGCTTGGGAGACCAAAAACATATAAGAAAATATCTGAGCATTGATTTCTAACTACTACCAAGCATCAAAGCATTGATTCTCTCTTTTATTGATACAAGTGTATTTGCTTTTAAAATTTATTCTTCATTTACTTGTATCACTAGCTTTTAATCTGTTGGTGAGTGTTTGTAAATACCTTTGAAAAGAGTGATTATGAGAGGGATCAAGGGTAGATCCTTAGATTGGCTTTTGTTCTTGAACCGGAATCAAGAAACTTGTAAGAGTTCTCACTTAGCTAGAAAGTGAAGTTGTAATCTTTGAGAAGATTGATAGTGGAAATCCTAAGTGGTGATACTTAGGTAGTGGATGTAGGCATCGAGTTGGCCAAACCACTATAAGTTCTTGGTGTTCTTTCTTTTACTGCAATCATTTTCGAAGAAAATTCAAAGCTTCTAATATCACACTATTCAACCCCCCCTTCTAGTGTGATTATCGACTCAACAAACCCTAGCCCAATCAATAACTCATCGATTCTCACGATTTCAAGCTAGATTTATGTTAATCTAACATCCAACAATCATAATCTAATAACCTACAACATCCATTTCAACAGAATCATGCAAAATCTGAAACCCATTTCAATTTTGGCCAAAATTGGATTTCTGAAATTAAATGCATGAAATGGATGAAAAGAGGTTATTTGAACTGAAATCTTACCTCCAGAGACGTGTAGGAATGTTAGGGAACCAATGGGAGGCAGAGAGAATCAATCCCAAAGTGAGAGAGAGTGAAAAATGAGAGTTTCGGACAGAAAAGTCGGGTTTTGGGGTTTTTGAAACCTCCACGGATTGAAACACACTGTTTCAGTATTTTCAAAGGCAACATACGTTATTTTGACATGCAACGTACGTCTTGGTGTCACAACGTATGTTATAAAGTGTACAACATACATTATCGTGGTAAAAAATGCGTCCAGTAGCTTCTATTTCGAAA
Organism: Flueggea neowawraea; assembly: GCA_948243855.1. Classification (NCBI taxonomy): domain Eukaryota; kingdom Viridiplantae; phylum Streptophyta; class Magnoliopsida; order Malpighiales; family Phyllanthaceae; genus Flueggea; species Flueggea neowawraea. The sequence continues at coordinate 17,117 of CAODLS011345466.1, read as the reverse complement.
ACGTAACTTCACGACGTACGTCTCAAAATCACAACGTACGTTGATCATCCTAGAAACCCAGCTCACGTACGTTACACCTATTTCTCACGTACGTGAGTTCTGCTTACCTTATGTACGTCATCTTGCCACAACATACGTTGTGCAAGAATTCTAGTTAACGTACGTTTCATAAATGTCCAATGTACGTCGACATACTCCAGACAGCATTCCTCAACTTCTTTTGATTCTGAACGCGTGTCGGATCATTCCCAATGTCCAACGACAACCAACCTTACAAAAATAACAGCTTTCAAATATCCGAACATCATCTCGAACATTCGAGAATCAAATATTAACTGAGATCATTCGAAATTGAATGACGTTCCACTGAAGAACTTGTCTGACTTGATCTGAACGCTACAGAGAATTGATCAAAACGGGATGGATATTGCAATAATATTGGTGACAGGGAACTATATCAATAACAATAACAGTAACGGTGATGATTATGGACTCTGTCACCAATCGAAAAGTACGTGTATCTGGTTCGAAACACGGTTACCACCAACCCTGGTAACTGGGCTATAAAATGTGCATTGGTATACCAAAGGCTACGTTTATCCCACGTAGCACATGTGTCCCGTATCAAGTATATATATAACTTTAAATCAAAAACAGTAATCATGCATTAAGAGCATATCAAAAATAGTAAAGGATTTATATAATAAATATATATCAATTCAAAACGGTGAGCTGATTAATAAACATATAATCAGGTTATTAAATTAACCAATCCTTAGATTAATTCAATTTCAGAAATTTAATCTGAACATATCAAAAATAGTATATATAGCTGGAATACACAGCTCATGTGTCTGAAGCTGTCTTCCACTCACTTAGATGTCCAAGCAATCAGTCAGGCACCACTAGCTGGCAACTGATCACGCTGACAGGAACAAGAAACTGTAACAATAACTAAGTACAATGCGTGTATCAGAAATAATCAATAGAATGCTGGTACGGTACTGTGGTTGCACCGAAATGCATGCAAATAATATGCAACTTAAATACTCAAATGACACCCAAAACTCATCCTCAAATGATAAGAAACAATTATTATCCAAAAACCCGACCACGGTGTAAAATTACACTTTGGTCCCTGAACTTCAAAAAAGTACGGATCAGTCCCCAAAATATTCCCAATTTAATATTGAGCCTCAAACAATCCAAAAATCCATAATCAATCCTTTAAATCCCAAAAACATATAATTTAATCATCCAAATGAACAAAATAACATTGTAGTCCCTAAAATGCCAAATATCGCTTTTGGTCCTCCAAAGGCAAATTACCAATTTAGTCTAACTTTCGATTCAACAGATAAAAATCAATTCTAGACACCCAAATTCATTGATCTTAACCTCAGGAAGTCAAATATGCAATTGGTTTCTCGAAAATAACTCCAAATTTCCTTAAATTCGTCCAAAACCGAACTCAACCCTAGCCCAATCAATAACTCATCAAACCCAACGATTCAAGGCTTAAATCATGTTCATTTAAAATCAATGAAGTCCAATCTAATAACCCCTAACATCCTCTAACTCAGAATCATCACAAAACCCAAACCCTAGATATTCGGGCGAAAACGGAAAAATGCTAGATTTGAGAGGAAAATGAGTAAATGAAACGAATGGGGTTCTTACCTCAACAGATGCCTAGGAGTGATGACCAAACACCAGGGAAGTAATTCAGACAAGTTTGGAAGATTTTGGTAAGAAAACGGGTGAGAGCCGAATGGAGGTGGAAGAAGCGAATGAGGGGTATATATAAACAGATGGCCTCAACGCGCATTACACGTTCTACAACGCGCATTGTAGACATTCAACGTATGTTCCACTCCAAGCAACGTGTGTTGTCGACACAGACAGAATACCTCTCAAACCCATATTCAAAACTCCCAAACCCAAGCGATGATCAACGCACATTACACGTTTCAACGCGTGTTGAACATTCACCACGCGCGCAGACGAGGAAATCCGATTGATCCTCTAACCCATCAAGCCATCAACGAGCGTAGTAGGTCTACAACACACGTTGTAAGCCTTCAAACAGCTCCAAACATCCAAACTCAAATTCTAAGGCATTCCCAACTTAGAACCATCAACACCTACATATTCGGGACCAACCAAACACTACGACTCACCACAGAGTCAACCAGAAGGCTATAGGGATCCTATCAGAATCCAACAGGGTATTACAAGATCACTCCATCCAAGTGGGAGAATTCTTGAGGAGGATGAGAGATGAGGTAGAAAGTTGGGTTATGTAAATCAGTAAATCACATCCTTGTTTTTAAAAAAAAAATCTCAAGAGATCGGTTTGAGTGATTGTTGTCTCTTTCTTTGAAAGTGATGCATCGAAAAGTCTTAGAATGATTCAAATTTTATCTGATCTATGTCAAGTATGTGTAGATGTTCTTGATCCTGACTTGAGTGTGAGCAAGATTTCTATTTTTCAGTCGGAGTAGGGAACTCGAATCCAGCGGGAGTTCTTTTATGGAACTTGAACTTAGAGGGAGCATTTTGAAAATGTATATACCTAAAAGTAATAAAGTCTTACAACAATATTTTCAAAGAATGAATCGACCGTGATCCTTTTAGTAACCCCATCTGTCAAGGATGAACTTACGAGTATGTTAGAGATTCACTCATCTCAGTGAATGTTGCTTGGATTAAAGTAATGAAAGTGCAATGACATTTGAGATTGAACCGTGTTTGAGAACTAGTTAATCTACCTAAATGGCAAGCACACATTGGAGATAAGTGGATATGTGAGCAATAAATCGAGTGAGATATTGATAATCGCTAAAGTGGATTTACTCAACATGATTGGAAAGTAACCTTGTTGAAAGATTTACCTTTATCGAATAGATTTTGATGTTTTACTAGTCTATACCTTGACCTACGTCAATAAATGTGGAGACTTCTTTTCTCAATAAAGAATTTTGAGAAGATACATATATGGTTTAACCCGATGGTTTCATCGTCCAAGGTATGATCTTAGACATTCTTCGAGAGAATGGTACATTCTTATCTGCTGTGATAATGCCATGTGTTTGTAGGTGAATCTTGTTATTCTAACCTAGTATGAACACCACACTCGTATCTAGAATTGGTATAGAATATTTGAATGACTTCAAAGATTAATTGTGATCCAACTTTGAGATATATGATATGGGTTGCCTTTGAAGTCAAACTCCAAAAGATCGTTCGAGTGAATTGTTGTCCCTCTTCAAGTGAGATGGATCAACAAAATCGTTGAACACTTTAATATGTAGAAATCCATAACCCATAGGTAACCCCGTGACTAAGAGCAAGCCTCTTAGCAAGTGCATGTGTTTATGAACTATGTGAAAGGAAGAACGTGTAAGGAATGTTATTCACATAAATGTCATATGAATTTATTTTTTAATATAGAGTACATGTTTTGATTACAAGACTATGTCTTGTAGTAAATGCCTAGGTGTGTACAAGGCCTAAAGTTTGCTAGGCGGTTAATTTAGCTACAAAATATTGATCCAACAAGTAAGAAAGATGTTGGAAAGCAGCGAATGAGAAACTTGAATACTTTAGAGGCACTATGTTATCGTAAGGATTGCAATAAAATGAGATACAACTGCTAGTTGGACAATTGATGTGGACGTGATGAACGTTCATGTCAGGTTATGTGTTTTTACTTGGTAGAACTATTATTCTGCATTATAGCTAGGAACACATATAAGTGTATGGCAAGAGAAGCTAAGACCATAACTTCATTAGTTGCAGTGCAGCAGGAAGGTTGGCTATACAGTGGAATGATCCACTTAGCACTAACCATTTAAACAACCTACGATAGTCTTTAGTGACAATAACCTCGATTGCTTAATGATCAAGAAGATCTATTATAAGTCTAAGCAAATCGAGATTAAGTATCATTTTATGAGAAAATTAGTTGCACAAGAACAAGTGTATTTGAGTACAAGTTTTACAAGCAGAAGTGAACTTGAAAAGTAAGTCCATGCGAGATGTGATTGTAGATTCATTAGTCAAAGCCTATGAGGAATAAGTTCCTTACGACCCACATGGTACATAAAGTGTGTAATCCCTCAACATATGATCTTTAATAAGATCATTGTGGGCAATACACGAGCATAAATGTTAAGAGTTGACATTTGTTGTAGCATTGAGTGTGAAAAGCATGTTTGACAAAAATGTAACCCACTCACACAAGTGTTTACCTCAGTTTTCCCAGTTTGTTGGGGGGAGAACAAAGATGAGACTAATTTTGAATGAAGAAAAGAGTGTGTTCATAATCAAGAGGACGTCTTGCATTTTATAGTAGTGAGTCCATTATAAAAAAAGACAAGAAAATTCGTATGATAAGAGATGTATGCCTATGATAAACTTCTACGACGATCATTAAATGCTTAGATACTAAAATTGAGAGACTTTAGCATATTCTATCTTAAAGCCAAAAGTAATCCTGCTAAGGTGTGAATTAAGGTTAGATGGCGAGATGCATCGTAACCGAAACTTCTATGTGGTGTTGACAATGTTGTGTAAACATGTGCTTCTACAAGGAAGGGAAAGAACACCACAACATATGATCATACCATGTGTGATATATACGTGACTATGGGGATGGAAAAGATTGATAAACAATCTCACTTTTCCTAATGTGAGGCATTGTAGTTCTCGATACTACCTACCCTTACAACCCTTAACACATTCAAAATGTATAGTTGAGTTTGGCAACTTTAGCTTGCCGTTAATGGTCATTGTTGATTGGACCAAGCATGACAAACTGGAAAAGTAAACTTGGCTATGTGGATTGTTTTGTATAAGAGGGGAAGTTCATCTCTAGATGCATTTGCACAAGTCTTATAAGTTTGCTAAGCCAACTCTCATGTAACACGTCACGTGATGTGTGAACTTTAAGTAAAGCTTTCATGAGATTGAGAAGTTCAAAAGCAGCGATTGTGTGGTTATGAACAAGGGGAAGACATATGTTCCAACATATTATGATGTTGTTGCATACACCTTGATAGAATAGAGTTGGTCTAAGAGAGATGCCTTCTAACAGGATTGAGATATGAGATGTTATATATCCTTAATAGGTGTATAAAATTACGCTCTAATCGTATGCTTATCACTCAGTCTATTTGTCTATGTAACACGAGATCTTTGTCATGATTGTTAGTAGTTCCTTTATTATCCATGACTATTTGTGGTTCCTTCATATACAAGTGAGAAATGTTGAAAATAACGGTCAGCCCATGACGGGTGAACCGAACCCGGTCGGTCAACGTGTGAGCCGAGACCGCAGATCAAGATCAATTAGTAAGCCCAATTGAGTAAGATTGGAAGAATGAGCATGGTGGTGTGTAGAAGAGCCCAAGTGGCTTAAGGATTTAAAATGCCACTTAAACCCATTTAGAGGGGAGTCCTTCTACAAACACTTTCAACATTATAGAAATGAAACAAAAATCCTCTTAATAACATAGAGAGAGGTTGTCGGTCAGCAAAAAAGAAGGAGATTTCAAATTCTCCCGCCCCACCAATATCCTGCAGAGATCAAGTGCGACACCTAGACTGCGAGCAAGTCGAGTACTCTCATCGTCAAAGCGATCGTGGTTTACTTGTGAGACCGACAATGAAACTTGATCATGTACTCCAGCTGACCTTGTTGTTTGTGCTATCCTGTTGCTGCAATCCAGGTTGGGTTGATTCTATTGTTTTTCTATGCAAATGGTACGTGCAATCCATCAATTATTTATTTAAATATTTTATTAATAAATCAAATAAGGGGCATTAAAGAGTGAATAAAAGTTCTTCATTTTTAAAGAAGTATTATAACATTTTTTATAAAATTTTATTTGATTTATTAATAAAATAATATTAAACTAGGAAGCTGATTAATGAATGTTGTTAGGGTAACTTTGAAAAAATTTAAATAAAATATAATACTTTGGGGAGGATGTTAAGGAGCATTGTTGGACATGCTCTTATCGCTCAATAAAGAAGAAAAAAATGGCTCCTATCTATAATTTATAGTTTCTCTATTTCCAATTGGTTCTTTCATTACCACTTGTAGCCATTTTTTGAAGAAATTGGTGACTCTTTTAATAAATAATTGATGTAAAAAGTGGAATAAGGAGTATAGTTGAGATGACTTCCTTTTGCTGAGTTCGCGAAGCCGAATACCCAGATTCGAGAATAATTGGGGTTCTTGGTGACGATAGTGTAGCAACAGAGGCATTAGAGAAGTAAAATTAGGGGCCAAATACGAATTCCATGGCCCACTTTCAATATTTTAAGCAAAAATTTTAAAATTATGAATTTATCACTGAAACTTTATAAATAGATTCACTTGTTCAACAACAATTCAATAACAAGCCAACGAAAAGTCAACAGAAAATCAACAACAAAAACAACAGAACAAACAACATAAAATCAATAGCAAAAATCAAAAACAAACCAACAACATATCATAAGAATGTTGTGGATTTGAAAATATAGAATCGTTAATTTAAAAAGACACACCATAAATTAATAATTATTGAAAAAATATATCTGTAATACACATACACTGTTGGACATAAAAAAATATTGCAAACTAATGGGATAAACGGCGTTATTTCCTAAAAAATTTCTTGATAAAATAGATGGGCTTAAGCATCTTCACTAGCATTGTTGTAGTCCAAAGACTACTACTTTTGAAAATTATTATAGCAATAACAATATCTTTCGTATCATCAAGCATTATTTTTTGTTGATGTTGGAAAAAGCGGTCCGCCGATGATGGGTGAACTGAACCCAGCTGGTCAAGGTGTGAACCGAGACTGTGGACCGAGACCAATTGACGAGACCAATTGAGATGTGCCCGTAAGACCCATAGGCTTTGGGTCCAATGGGCTTAGCACATGGGTCTTACGGGCCCATCTCATTTGCTTTCTCCAATTGATTTCGATTCACAGTCTCGATTCTCACCTTAACCGACCGAGTTCGGCTCATCCGTCATGGGCGGACCGCTTTGTCCAATACCTATCATCTGAGCCCACAACACGGCAAAAGCTTAAAGCCCATAGCCGTATCGAAACTAATTTATCTAATAAAAAAAACATTTGTAACAAACTAGGAATGATAGCATGAACGAATAGACCACACATCATCACCATTCTTGCCGGGTCACTCTAGATTAGTTACTAGTTTATTAACAAAAAATAGACAGATTAATAGAAAACTGTGTTAATCTTATACCAAAATAATTTTTGGGTCTATAAAGTCGCATTTTCCAACTTATTAGTCGCCATTCCCCAGCAGTCGACTTCCTGATGTCCATGACGACTTATGGGCCTCGCCCCTACTAACCTCGTGGTTTCAAGTCAATGCTAACATCAACTCAATACTTCACGCATTTATAAGAAATACGTAAAAGTTATTTGTAACGTAGATGCATTTATACGGATCAATGTAAACTAATGCGGTAGCTCAAATTATGATAAAATTTTTGGATGATACAGAAATTTACAAGTTCAAGTCTTCCAAAAAAAATTTGTATTGGTCAGCTGATCATGTTCTTCATAATCTCTTTGGTATTAAATTAAATTGTAGATTTATTTAATCTGATGATAATTAACGTATTAATTATGCAGTCATTTGATTCACAGTTTTTTGGGGAAAATCGGTGCTTGTGTTTTAGTTTATTGAAAGTCCATTCTCATTCTCATTCAGTTAGGAATTGAAATTACCTCTTGGCTTTTTAATTGATTAATAGGAGAACATTACCATTACATTGTAATTAGCTTTAGGATTGCCTTTTTTTGTTATATTTTTTATTTTCTTTTGTCTTTATCATTTACGAGGATCGAAATGAGCTACTTTCAAAAGTGTATTAAAAAATATTTTACAATATTTATTTAATTTATATAACATAAAAAATAATCTAAATTCAATCTCGAAAAAACTTGTACTAACCCACAAAGTCACATACTACCCGATCATTGCCTAAATTTTATGTATACTCTTTTTACTTGTTATATGTAGTTTTTTTTCACTTTTTATTGTTCTTTTTAATTCATTTTATGTATTGGTTTCTATTTTTTTATCAATTAATTTTTTAATGAAATTTGAGTTTATATAATAGGCAATAATTTAATAGATATGTTTTATATAAATATGTATTTATTATTATAAATATCGTGATTGATTCCAAATAGATAACTATAAAAATTAAATTTCAAGTCCATATTTTTTTGAAATCAATTTCAAGTCCGTATTAAACCAAATAGTTATGGTAAGAATCATTTTGTTTTTGATTCTTGGCATTCTCTTTTTCTATATAATCTTGATTCCCATAAACTTTTGAAATAAACGACCCATATATGTATGTATGTATTATTTGCATTAAGCTATCAGTCCTTTGACTAATTTTCCAATTGAATTCAAACCTACCCTTGAACCTTGTTCACTAGACATTCTTGTTGAAGTTGTGTGTTAAAAATTGTAATATGTATGCACAGGTGCATTGTGTTGAAAGAACATTAATGTTGGTGTTGGGAGAGTTGAGTTCATAGAACCCTTGCTTTGCCGTTGTTCTTGATTCTTTGGTTAACGTTTTATGTCTTAGGTGATTTTGGTTCGAGCAAAATGGCATCCAATCAATTAACAGCATCATAAGTAACTTTTTATTAGCATAGGAAAAAAAATACTTGTAAAGTTATTTGGATAATGCTGATTTATTGTTTGTAAATGCTTGATGTTATGAGTTTTTTGTTCATCTAAAAACAAATGAGAGTTAATCAGGCGTATTTAGACTATAACGTATATATGGTGTGTGCACTTTAAAATTTAATTTATTTTATTACGAGATGAATGGTGTTGGAAAATGCGGTCTGCCCATGACGGGTGAACCGAACTCGGTCGGTCGAGGTGTGAACCGAGACCAATTAGAAAGCTCAACTAAGGAGAATCAAACTCGATTAGTCAATATGTGAACCGGGACGTGAACCGAAACCAATTGACAAGCCCAATTGAGTTAAAGATGAAATGGGTCAGTTGAGTCTATTAGGCCCGTTAGCCCGTTAGAAGCTTATATAAGGAGCTTTGCTCCTTCCTCTTATTGAACACCAACACCAACACACACAAAGAGAGAGAGAGAGCTATCAACCGGGAGAGAGAGAAGTTCGGCCTCATGTCCCGAGTCCTGCACAGATCACGTGTAACATCTAGATTGCGAAACAGCCGAGCACTTTCGTTAACATTTCAACCGTTGTTTGCTTGCAATACCAACATAGAACTGGTCTTGCTCCGCTGCAAGTTTCCGCTAGAATCGATGTTAGTAAGTTGAATCTATTTATTATATTGTTTATTAGTTAAACCGGTATAGGATTCCTTCAAATGGAATCTAAATTTCCAAATCAATACCACACATTTCAGCCACTTCATAATCTAAACACAATTTGCAATTGAATTTAAGTGTAAAAATCTTAATCAATCGGGGTCCATGCGCAGAAAGTTAAACAAAAACAAAGACTACAAATCAGAAATTATAGGCAATGTCAAGTATCCTAACCCTCATTTGGTAGTGGTTAATTATTTCAAAAGGTAACCGCAAAAATCAAACTAAAACGAAGAGGGAAGAGAATAGTTAGATTAGTTATAGGTCTCTTCTCGATGGTTTTAGTGATAAATTCAAAAGGTCATAATCATATACATATCATTCGTTGAAGCCAAAATGCAAGAATTGGACAAAGTTTGACAACGCAAACCTAATAAAATGTTTAGGTATCTTTAGAATATAGACTTTTCATCACCAGGATAACAACAAAATGTTTATTTTTTTTCCTATAGTTGTTGGAGATGGCTCCTCTATATAAAAACAGAGCCTTTTCCTTTTAATCATTTTTTTTCCAAAAAGAAAAAAAACTTGTCATGTTCATAGATTCTAATCCACAATTGTGCAATGGATGGGTTGGCCCACAGTTAAAAAAATATCAAATTTGATGATTTTATCTTTAATTTCGAATTCTATAACTATGTTTAATTAAAAAATATTTTTTTGAATAATTTTTTTATTTTTCTATCTCTGTTTTCTAATTTTCTAGAAAATAATAAATTAGTTTTTCAACTAAACAATCCCTATATTTTTACCAGCAAAATATTTTAAAAAAATCAAATTGGTCAATTCCAAAATTGGGAGGAATTTAAACTTTTTTTTGTCATTATCTCATTATCAATGTTTTGCTTAGAAGAAAAGAACTTTGAGCAGTTTGCACCTTTCATTCTTCTCGTTCAAATAATGCAACAAATTGTTTTAATTATACCCGCACAATTTTAAAATATTTGGATTCAAATTTGGCTCCATAAATGATTCACTGTTTAATAGACATTGATTTTTTTTGTCAAATAAAAGAGGAGCCGGGAATAACCAGTAATAGCATACATATGTTGGCGTTACTATGGAGGGATTATTCCTCACTGCAGAATGTTCCTATAGCCATAACTAATACCACAAAGTCGAACTTGGGCCTAAGCATGGTGTGATCGCCGCAACACCATGTCAATGACTAACAACTTTAGGAGCTATCTACCAAGCTCTATTGCGTGATCCATGATCCGTGCTGTGGGATTGAAAATCTCTAACACTTGTCGCTCCCTTATGAGCTCGAACCAGGACCTCGAGAACTTGGGACCACTCCCTTACTGCTAGGCTATCCCTGAAGGGTAATGAAATTAATGGTCATAAAATAGAATAATAAATGAGCTAAGGTGATCACAATATTTGGTGCAATTCATGGTCGCATTATATGAATCATGTGCAGTTCTGCTGAAAAGACTAAATAGGGTTTTAAATGCGAGAAAAAACAACCGTAAGTGTACTTGTGCTTTGAAGAATCAGAGAAATCACAGGAAGTTGCCATTCTGTTAAGGAACAAGATCACAAGACTCATCAGACAAGATGTGATTAGGACTTTCTCCACTTCATTGCATTGTCATGGACGTCGTGGAAGTTCGATTTAATTTCTTGGATAAGATTACTTTATAAGGCTATTCGTAATTCATGGTCCTTGAAGTCATCCTGCGGGTCGTCTGCTCAAAGTTTTTATTATTATTTTATTAAAGTTCATAGTTTTTAATTCCTCAACTTTTTCATCCGTAACTTAGTAATTACTTTAAGAGTCTTGCATGACACCTACTCAGCTTTCCACTAAATACAATTTTATTTTAATCTCCGTTGGAGTAAATCTGACTGTTGGATCAAAACGATCCAACGGTCAGATTTTGATTTAAAAAAAATTAATGTGTCAGGCGCAGGGCCAGTGGACCCCGTGTCTGACACATGTAGCCCATCCTCCCGCAGGAGGACGAGCTACGACATGAAGACACAGTAATTCGTCCCCATGTTAGCGGCTAGAATCCCGTGTTATGGATGGCCTAAAACAAGGACTCTCAAACTATCAGAACCAGAATTTCTGCAAGAAAAGGCGTTACTTACACATCAAGCATGGAGAAAAATGTAAAGCAAAAAAAAAAAGAATAAAGGATATGGGCAGAATTGCTCGTTTGGACTTACAAATATGTCAAGAATCCCGTATTGAGCAACTGAAGTTGTTATATGTCATTTTTAATTAGTAGCAATCCAAGCTAAGTGCAATTTGAGTTGAAGTTAGATCCAATTTTAAAATATTATGATATCTAACTCTACTCTGGACTGAAGAAACATATATGCCGTTTAGATAGTGTGTTAAGAATCACAAATTAGATTTCACGATAAATTTTACATTTTACTTCACCAATTGTTCAAAATGAACACATGACATAACCAATTGAGCCTTCTAAACATGTAAAATATATTTATAACCTTAATCTAAAGTATATAGACCACTTTGATCACGCTATTGCACTTTTCACACCGGAACCTTTATAGAAACTAGCAGTAATTAATGAACTTCTTGAAAAAGAAAAAAGAAATGAACTTCTTTCTTTTTTTGTGTGTAGAATGAACAAAATAAGTGTTGGGACTCAAATATACAAATAAACCCATAAAAATAAATACTAAAGAAAAAGAGAAGAGAACACAAGAAATTTTTAACGTAGTTCACTCCCTCAATAGACCTACATCCACGAACTTCATTAAAAAAATATTACAATTTTTGAACTAACCAAATTATTAAAACCATCTCACTATCACAAACTCAAGCCCAAGTTATACCTCTAGTTAACTAACTTAATATTTTGTGATACAAAACTGCTAAAGCCTAATGCCGATTTATAGGGGAGAAACCCCTCTTCTCCTATTCACTTCTAAGCAATGCGGGACAAAGACTTTTCCCAAACCCACTCCTAACCAATGTCGGATTTGAGGAGTTTTTCCAACAAATTCTCCCTCTTCCAAAATTTACACATATCTCAACAGTTTTAGAAAATTGAAGTCTCTTTGCACTCTTTGTCTTCTTTGTCCGGCTGCTTCCACTATTTAGGGAACAATCATCTAAATAATAAATATTTCCCCCTTTCTTTCTTCCCTGTAATACGAAGCTATCACCTTTGAAAACCTTATAGAACTCTTCGTCACTAATGTACTTGTACCTTTGAGATGCCAATTCACCTGAAGATATTATATTGTCTCTTGCACTAGGTACGTAATTCACATCAGCAAATGTTTTGACAACATCATTATGAAACTTTAAGCAAACTCTTCCAACACCTTTGATCTTCAACTTTGAATTGCTCATGTTATGGATGTAGCCAAAATCTCCTTCTTTCTGCAAAATGTCAAAACAAACTTGATCTCTACAAATATGCATGTCAGCATCATAATATAACACCCAACTAGAATGATCTTCAACAAGGTCATTAACAGCCGTCAACAGTAGCTCATTATAATCATCAACCACATTAACTGAAGAATCACCAACTTTTTGTTTACCCTTCATCATCCCTTGTAGACTCTTCAAGTCGTGTTTAAATTATGGGTAACGAGATTGCATGTGACCGATTTCTCCACAGGAAAAACACTCAATAGTACTCATATCTCTCAGCTGAGATTTGGATCTTTCACCATGTTCATCCTTCTTGTGATTCCTCCCTCTTTCACCATTCTTTGTAGCTATGAGTAATTGAGGACCACCACCATCTTCTCTCATCATCCTCTCATTCTCCTTCAAGACCATCATCACATCATTCTACTGCAAAGTATTTTTTCCTACTAATATCGTTTGCACAAATAGCTTGAAAGATTTAGACAATAATGCTAATAGAAGCAATGACTGCTCTTCCTCCTCAATTTTCTCACCCAAATTCGATATTTGACAAACTAATTGATTTAAATTATTAATGTGGTCATATATATTACCTCATTTATCCATTCTCAGAGTATACAGATCCATCTTCAGACACAATCGGTTAGTTAACGACTTCGACAAATAAGTGCTCTCCAACTTCTTCCACAAAGTTTTAGGAGATGTCTCCTTCAACATATTAATTTTAATTTGGGGAACAAGTGTTAACATGATAGTGTTGACAGCTTTCCTCTTAATCATACTTCGATATCCATCTTTCATACCGCTACGCTTATCATCTTCTAATGCAATGTCAAGATCCTGCTGCACCAAATAGTCTTGAATCATGCTCTGTCATAGCGTGAAATTGTTATTTCCATCAAACAATAGAATCTCATTCTTCAATGTTGTAGTCGACATCTTCTCTGCAACTCTACTTCTACTCTTTCTCTATTTTCCTTCCTGGAACGAAACTCTCGCTCTGATACCACTTGTTGGGGTCCAAACACAAAAACAAACCCGCACAAAAAAATAAATAAAAGAGAAAAAGAGAAGAGAACATAAGAAATTTTTAACGTGGTTCAGTACATCAATAAAACTACGTCCATCAACTCCGCTAAAATAATATTACAACTTTTGAACGGATAAAATTGTTAAAATCCTCTCATTCTTACAAACCCAAGTCTAAGTTATACCTCTAATTAACTAGTTTAAGATTTTATAATACAAAATACTTAAAATCTAATACTTATTTATAGGGGAGTGACTCCTCTTCTGTTCTACTTCTACATATTGTGGGACAATGACTTTTCCACAAATCCTTCAATGTCATTGTGTATTAGAGCGGAACTTCCATGTGCATTCCATATTTGTGTCCTTTATTGGATACCTTACGTCAAATCCTCAGTAACCATTACACATATAAATAAATAAACAAAGAGGAAAAAGAAAGATTCATGGATGAAATTATTAATAATCCAAAGCTTATCTTTGGCACACTTGATTGGAAGTGACTGATTATATACAGTTCACTTGTCTGCTAGTCCAAGTGGAAGCGGTGGTGCCATTTCACTCGTTTATATAATATAATATAATTGCAATTGCTGAAAAATTTAGCCCAGAGACCTTCAACCACTTTCATTTCATCAATCGAGCTATGCAAATGAAAAATTTGCAACATCATAGTTGGGAAGAAGAATTTGGTGCTAACTGCATCATCCGCGCATTTGCATTTATTCTGGATGTTAATTATTATTTTTCGCAATTTTATTTGAATGGATTTTTGTTCCTTTTTTTCATATTGGTGTCTTTTCAATATAAATACTATATCAAAGGTAGTTAAAGTTGTATCTTATATATGTTGAATATACATGTTTTAGAATTAAGTAACATGCTGCCTGAAAATATAAGTTTTTTTCATGGAATTAGTTTTTTTTTTCAGGTATCTTTCTTTGAGTTGAGTTGGAAAAAACTCTTCTAATCAAGCTTTCTCTATCGAGTCTTAAAATCGAGCAAACTAATAACAGAAGCTCGCTTTCTATGGTGATTAATTAATAGATTAAAGATATTCAATCCAAATACATTAATAATGGCAAAACATCAAGTGAACATATCACATGGTAATTAAGTTGAACAATGCCATTAATCAAAACTCTTTACATATCTCGAAGCACAAAAATGAAATTTGTGAAGGAACTGAGATGGAAGTTGGAATTGAGGGGGGGACCAAGAAGAAGTGTAAGAAGAAGAACAAGAGCATCATTAAGACCAAAATCCTCGGCATTAAATTAACACAAAAGAATGGTCAAACTGAAACACACGACACAAAGGAGACACGTTTTTAGGCTTCTCTCAATGTCACATGTCGTACCATGTTTTTTTGACTAGTAAAAAAAAAAATTAAATTTAAAAAAAAAATAAAAAGAGTCCATCGCGTCTCATGCTGCTCACCTGTATTCTGCAACTGCTTCCTAATGGAGGGAAAACTAGATTCTGGTAGTGCCGTCCTGTAACTATCATGGCTACCAGCTCATTTTCATTTTCTTTTCTTTCTTTTTCTTTTTTAACCAGTAGTATTTCCTTTTCTATCTACAATTTAATTGCCAAAAAAATCTGCAAAATAGGAAATAATTATTTGGGTTCTGTTATTTTTAGCAAATGCTGAAAATATGGATTTCGTAGTTAATTTTAGTATTTGTATTTTACATTATTAAATAGGTATTTATATTAATTAAAATCAAATCTCATTAATGAAAAAAAGGGCAAAAAGGTGGGTCCTACTAGAGCCCTGGATTTGTGGGGACTGACAAAGTTCAACAAACCAACAAACGTGGCTTGCATCCTCATTTCAATGCTGCTCTCCACTGAGGTTGAGGTTGAGCTCTCCCACTACTTTTGTTCCAGTTAATTTCCCTCTCTCTCTCTCTCTCTCTCTCGAAATCTAGGAACACATAAATTGTCCAACTTAAACAGAAAATTACAAGCTTTATTGGGTACCAAGGAAAAAAAAGACTTTTTTGTGTGAAAAAATACTTCAGAGAGCATTGTTAGTGTTTTGGCTGTTTCTTTCATTTGAAGATAAGCTCAGAATTGAAGGCTAATTGAAGTGTTGCTTTATTGGGAATCAGAGTGTGATTGAAGTGGGAGATTTGTGGTTTTTGGATCCATTTCTTATGCAAAGGTAAAGTTAGTTTCTTGCCATCTTATAATGGTTTTTACTGTTTGAAGTTTGCTACTTTTTACATTTTTTACACTGTGTTGTTTGTTTATGTTTCTTTTGGTTGCTTTGTGGTTGGATTTATCGTACTTAATTATTTATGGTTTGAGGAGGGTATGTATGTCCTTGTAAAGGTGGTACAATAAGAGAAAGTTTGATTTTTTTTCCTTTTTAAGTTCTATTTTTTCAACCATTTTGAGGTTTTCTTTGTATAACAAAAATGTTGGTGAGTTGAAGTTTGTAAACTAGCAAAGAAAGGAAGAGGTCTTGGATTGAGTCGGCTTTGAGTTGCGTTGAAGGTTTGAGCTATTCACATAACTTTTTCTTGAATATGTTAGTCAGTTTTCCTTGAAGGTCTTGATTACCTGATTGCAATTTTATCTCTTAATTTGCTTATCCAATTAATATCCAAATCACGAATCTTTTTTTCTTTTTGACATTGTAATTAATTTCTTGTTGTAATGCAATTTCATATCTTCTGTGTTTCTATCTTCGAGGATTCTTTTGTTGCTCAGTAAATACGATAAGTTGAATTCTATTAATTTTCTGTTCCTTCGGATTTTCTGAATTCAAGTGCAGGTGCAATGTCTTGGTGCTAACCATCCATCTTGCTTTTCAGAGTCCCTTGAGATAGGACAGGGACAGTAAGTGACTTGTCCAAATTGGTCACTTCCACATCAATGTAGTTTAGCTGGATAAAGAACTTGCAGAACCCAGTTTTCTTCCATTAGATTGCTTTACAAGATAAGAGGCCAAGATGGAAAATACATCTACTGATGCTTGCAAAGATGGCTTGGGTAAAGAGGACTTATTGCATGGCTTGGGCAGAAATAGAGACTTGGCAAAATCGAAAAGGTTGGTGAAAAGAGTAGATTCACAACGTACTCTTGTTTTGAAGTTAAAGCAATTACAGCGCAGTAAGAGCTGTGTCAAGAATTCCTTCCTTCGAAGCATTAGAGTTTTAGACGGTTGGATACCAAAGCATATTGTCACTGTCGATGAGATATACCTTCGTCGTTGCTTGGAATTCATTCATATTACTGCCTCGAAAGCAGCCCCATGTGACATATTATTGAACTTGGGTTGGAGAGACATGGGAGCTT
>CAODLS011345407.1:0-10303 GCA_948243855.1 Flueggea neowawraea | reverse complement strand
TCCTTATTTCCTCAACTAGTTGTGTTCCACTTTGTTGTCTTTGTCTTACGTCTAAAAGCTCCTGCAGGCATTTCAAAAGATTGGCGAATTACATGAAGGCATTTTGGAAGTGTCTGGGGAAGATGTAGCTGGAAAATAAGCCATGGAATGCTATTGCACCTGTGCGTAAGGGGCAGCAATCTTTGCGAAGGAAAAATCTGGATCAAGAATGTAGCCAATGCCTGCAGGGGAGACAGTATAATCATGAAAGAGCAGCGTACATGTTACCCAAAGTGAATATCATCACTCATCATATAATACAATTCCACAACTGAAATTCGTAAAAGAGAGAGATAAGACAAACAGAGAACCTTCAAGTGTTGAAAATGCCCTTAAAACAAAGGTGAAGGTTGATGGAAACCGAAATGGTTGGTCCTGACCTATTGCAAATAAATCCTGCAAGCAAGGGAAAAGAAGAAAGAAAAGTGCTCACTTGATCTTGCACATACATTTAGCCTCCCCTAAACAATACAATGGTGATTTGACCATGCAATTCAATGCACTTGTACATGAACAGAAATAATTTTTTGAAGAAATGAATGAATTCTTCTAGTTCAATTGAGAATGAGTTGGAAGCATAACAAATGAATAATGTATCGGTATTATAATAATCATAGATTTTATTCTCCCACAGATTCAAGGTTTCCCATGTTACCTCCCCAATCGCCGAAAAAGTCTGTTGTTGATCAGGTGTCTGGCTCAACAAGTTGTCCAAAAAAAATTGCACAGACCTCCTCACCTACGAAAACACCAAAGCAAATCAATTCTGCAATCGTTACCACCTGTTGTATCTAAAAAATCTAGCTGGACATTACTTAGCATTCATTTCACTGTAATCATGATTATAATACATACCGATGACAGGTCCCCTGTGGGCTGTAGTGCTCCAAGATCTATGAGACTTTGCATAACCTGCATAATAGTTTTTGTCAGTAAACAAAATTGAATCATATACGTGTCTGAGGTGTTTCATGGACTAGTAGAGCAGTGCACTTGAGGAAGACGGGGCTGATAGGTAGATTGAGATTAAGGTCAACAATGATTTTAAAACATCACTATTCACTAGTCTACATTGACCCATATCATAGTTCAAACGAAGTCGTAGAATTAAAATATTTGTAGTTAGTAAAAATTCATCAGCAATTTCAAATATCTATGTCATCACATTTGGATTATCAGTTTGAGTATGGTTGAAGAAAAGTTAAATATATTGAATTGACAATTATTGTAGTACTTTCAATCGTAACTGTTACTTCTATGAAGTCAGGACAGGCAAATTGGCGATTAGTTTGTTGATAACAGGGGGATTTCCTTGGCCATCAACTTACACAAATTCCAAACCCAGAATATCAAGAATAGAGATAGAACTTTTTCGCATCCTTCTCGTAAACTGAATAGAAGAGTTCTAATAACCTTTCACGGGTAAAAGATTTGATCTCTCCCATCATACCAAAGTCATAATAAATGAGTGTTTCATCCACATCAAAGGCAAGATTTCCAGGATGTGGATCAGCATGGAAGAACCCAGTTTTTAGAATCTGCATAATTATGCAAATTCAGTCATGATTAATATTATTTTAGTTAATAAAACAACTACTGAAAAGAAATTCAAAGACTCAGGCACAGTGCAGAATTCATTTCATTTACTTCTTCACAATCATCCAGACTGAATGTAAAAAGTGGCAGGCATATGCAAGGATCTAGGTACCATTAGTTTTGAATACCTGAATCAAGTATGCCTCAATGGCCCGTGATGAAATTCTAGAACGATTATATCCCCGAGAATCGAGCACATCCAACTGGTTTATCTTAACTCCTGCAAGCAGGTTAGTGCTGTTAATAATCACTCAACCTCTTGGCTGTGAAGTATCTTATAATGTTTTATAACAGTTCTTTATGCCATTGTGGAGTTAAAAGCAGTAGGAGTAGATGAAAACCTGGTACATAATCCAAGGTCAGCACCTTCTTGGCGGTATAATCCCAATATACCAGCTAGAGAAAAGAAAGAACAAAACAACGTAATCCCAAATTAGCACTCCTGAAAAGAATGAACTTACAGTGCAGTGTACATCTACAATCCGAAAGTAATCAGTTCAGTATCACAAAGAATGAAGTCACCTACAGGTACTCGGACCCACTTTATGTTCCGAAAATCACGGCAAAATCTGTCTGCATTTTTTCCTTCGTTGATGTAATCAATCTCTTCATACAAAATCCTGAAATCCACACAAGTGCCACAAATAAGTGAATCAATTTTTGTTGCAGTAAGGGTGAAGAAAAAGAAACCACGTTTCACTAGAATGCTATCAGTGAAGCTCGAATCTACTATGTAAATGTCTTGACGGAAAATTTCTGGCACTGTACACTCGTGTATATACATTTCGTACATATTTGGTGTGTGTAGTGGCACAAATAAAGCCGGCAATTCTAATGCGAATCTAAATGACTTGTAACTTACTTGGAGCATTCTTCATATATACCAATCCAATCTCTAGTAGGACCACCAAAAGTTTCACTTCTCTGAAAGTACTCTGCAACTAGCTTTACGTTTCCTACAAGAGAATTAGACAAACAATAAAAAATTTTCATTTAGTAAACTTGATCTGTGGAGCAATATGTACTAGATGGTAGACACATTTATCAACTTGAGGTACCTATAATTTAGACAGTATTTTGCTTATTTATGATTTTGTTTGCTTTATTGTATTCAAATTTCCAGTATCATGTACTTTCACTTCACTGTGATGGTTAAATGTCACCACCTTATTGTTAGATCTCCATTGAAGCATAGCATACTACATAAACAACTACTTGGAACCTATTTCGGGAATCTATTGAACCACAAATCGGAAATCAAAAGCTACTGTACAAATATGCTACTCACGTAGATCAATGTCAAAAAGCCTCTTGAGACCAGGCCTCTGAACTTTCACAACTAATTTCTCTCCATTGTGCAGGATAGCCCAATGCACCTAAAACGTATTATAAATCCAGTCAGAAAATTTGTTGATTTTCTATAATGGCAAATCACCTTAATGGAAAACTTTGCATGATCTTACACGTCGTCAATTGACCACTTCTATAAACCAAAAAAGTGCAACAAGAAAACATAAATCAAACACCTGACCAAGACTAGCCGCAGCAATTGGCCGTTCCTCAAATTCCTTGAACAGCAAATTAATGGGAGCTCCCAGTTCGCGTTCAATAAAGCTTTTAGCCTTCTCTGGTGAGAAGGCAGGGACCCTATCCTGAATAAATCAAGTGAGCATCGACAAACTTACATGAAAGAACAAACTATTCTAAAGTCATCAGATATTTGCCGGAGGTGTCTTAAGAAAGTGAGAGGTCAAAACATAAGCAAAACAAACTATTCTAAATCATTTGTTACCTGCAACTTGGCAAGCTCATCCACAAATTCTAGAGGAAATAGATCAGACCTTGTTGAGGATAGCTGTCCAAGTTTGATAAAAGTTGGACCAAGCTGCAACATGATAGGATCAACAAGGCATCAACTAAAGAACAAAATCAGTAAGCGAAAAGAACAAATAAAATGGATTGAATGTATTGATAACCTGAAAAAAGATGAACAATAACAAAGATAGCTAATAGGAATAGAGCCTATCTCTCTCCTAAGCCAAAGGCCAAAATCAATAACCAAACAGACTAATTCTTCCCTCCTACTCTCCTCTCTCACATCCCTTATATACTACTCATAAGCTAACTAATTATGCCCCCCTTCCCAAGCAAGAGAATAATTGCACTAATACAAATATTAACACCAATACTAATAGCTGCCACTAAAATTATTCCATCCAATCCTGTGACCTATCATTCCTCCCCCCTTAAAAACCACCTTGTCCTCAAGGTGGGTGCCAAACTTTCCTTGAATTCCAAACACAAGACTTTTCCTGTTCACTCAAGGCAGTAGCTTTTCTCTGCCAAACATAAATTTTTTTCCACACCAAAAGTGCATACACATGCACCTCAGCCCAATTAATAGAGCAATTCTCTTCTTTATCAATAAAAACACACCCCGAAGCAAGTGGATAATCTTCTTGGCGACAAAATGGATTGGCTACCCGAATGAAGCATCCCTCTTCAAATGCAACATGTCCCATTGTCTCTTGCCAAAGACTGAAAGAATCAATAGTAGGTGCACCATTTGTATAAATACCATTAGTGTACCTTGCAGACCACAAGGCAGCACCAGAATTTTGTTGTTGATCATCCGTCTCCACCTCTGTCCCCTTTTCTTCCCGCACCTCAACTCGCTCTTCGCCATGAAGACAACTGAGTTGGCTTCCTCTTCATACACCTCCTCCATTTTCACTCCGCTGGCAGCCACAAAAAGAGACGGATTGTCTCCTCCTCGCATGAAGCAGTTTTACGTCTTCGCATTTTCTGAGAAAAATCCATCACAGAAATGAAAAGGTGAGAAAGAATTCCAGATCAACTTAACAGAACTACATCTTACATACCCAAATTAGGAGAAACAGATTAATGGTGCAAATATTTAAAATTACAATATGTTACATAAGTGTCTCAATAGACCATGAAAAATCACCTGCTTCTCTTCAGTGAAGCCGCCTGGATATGCCCATTTTGCATTATCAAACAGGACACGCGCACGCAACGAGAGGACAAATGACCAAACATCAATTGTCCTTTGAATATTATTGTAATTCTCACTGGCCCAACTGAAACCTTCATCACTTGGTAGATCTTTCTGATTTTCTAAGGGAGGAAGTTTGTCTGAGTCCCTATATCTCGGTTTCTTGACAAGGGCAACTTTTGAATCTCTCTTAACTACGCTTGTTCCATTAACAACCTTCTTTTTGCCATTCACTAAGTCTACTTTGCTACCATTAGGAGCCCTTCTATTCATCACATCACTTGCAGGTACCATTTTAATTGGTCGTCCATTGCTACCTAATCTCGAGGCTGGTGTTTCTGTTTTTTGCATCTCCACTTGAAACCTCAAATTATAATTCAAATTAGAACTCCATATTCGCTTCTCAAGCTTTGTAACTGGGTTAGATTGAGAAACTCAATTTCTCCACTGCACTTCCCTGATTCGGTAAATCAATATTGCGGCAACAATAGCTGTGTGAAGCCAGTATTGCCGCCACTAGGCAAAGAAACCTGAAATTTTGAGATTTAGAATGGGAAATCTTTAGCAACAACTTAAGATGTACAAACCAAAATGACTTCAAAGCCAAGGAAATCAAAATCCTTTTGCAAGACATATGACAATGATCGGAAAAGCTTCTTCTACAACGTAAGTCAACACAACAGAAACGTCAGAACATTTAATGGAAGACATGGAAACTCACCGCAACATACTAACACAGCAATAAACATAATGAAATCAACATAATTTAGTTCAACGAACATCAAAAAACAAGTTGCAGATGACATAAACATTCAATTAACAATATAGCTACTTATAAAAAAAAAACAATACAGCTTCTCTAAACATAATTAACAGTAACAACAAATCCAATTCATTAAATTCCATAACTTTCGACCAAAGTAGTAAGTACCCAGTTGATAAAAATACTCACCAGGTAAAGAAAGAATCAAAGAACCGATCTTGGACTGAGTGGTATTCAGATACTGCAAAAAGGGGTGAACTTTATAAAGATTTAATTAATGGGTTTTTAAGACAGACAAGAATAGGCCAGTGAGTTCTTATTTTCTATAATAAAAAGACTAATCGGTTATCGGTCACTGTTGCATGAAGCTGTTGAGTAGAGTCAAGAAACTTGAAATGAAGTGACAAAAAATGGTGGACTACAAGTGTTTGCGTGTACAATATGTTCATGTAATTGTCATGTTCTTTTTGTTTTTCGATTTTTTTTTTGTATAACAATTTCACGTTTTAAGGCATATCATTGGATTGTAAGGGTTTTTTTTTTCCTTTTTTTTTTAATGTTAAGACAAGAAACTGAAACTCCAACGCAGACCACATTGTAAGAAAATTGTTTTAAGAGTAACGGGCGGATTGTCTGATGAGTTGGGTTATTAGAGCGACCTGAGATTGCATCAGTGACTGTGACAAGCTCCACCTGGTTGGTTGCATCGTGGCCAGCTCTACGTCAGGATTTTTAATTGGTTTTTAAAATTTATGCTAATAAAAAAATTTGTAGTTGCTATAAAGATATTTTGAGAGATAATGGATCCGCATTAATATTTTTTTTTCTTTGGAGTGAGACAAGTGGTGGTTAGTATAATTTCTTAGTGCAAATTGTTGCATTTTAACTAAGAAATGGTTGATTCAGTAGTCGGTATATTAGTCCTATAAGAACTATCTGATAAGAGGTTAGAGTTTTAAATCGATTCAATCTTTCATATATAATCTTTGCTCATCCTCATTCAATATAATTATTTTTTTGTAAATTAGTTCACTTTTATTCCCATCAAAAGAAAGAATACATAAGAATTTCTGTATAAATTACGCACTCAAACTCTAAGTCTCACTTACTGAACTCTGACTCACATCTGAATAGAGAAATAAATAAGTCTCACTCAAATTTTTAATATATTGGATTTTAGTTTAATAATAATGGAGTGATTTATAGCGCTAAGAGAACATATATTTTAGATAAACTAAGTAGAAGTAAATTGTTTTGCTAGACTGTAAAATAAAAACATAGAACAAATAATAATACATCTTAATAAAACATGAAGGGTAACATGCTAAACAAATATAAAAACTCCTCTAAATAATGTTTTAAGAGGAAATTACATAAAATAGTCACTTTTTAAAACATTAGTTAATAGTATCCACCTAACTTTTACTAATGTAGATAAAATTTTAATTTTGCTCACTTAATGGATAAATTCGGTTATTATTATATTACTATTTAGGTAGTAAATATATGTTGGTTTCCTATTTTTTAGGTAGCGAATTTATGTTTCTCTATTTATTAGAAGATGCAACCCGTATTTTTTAGGTCATTGAATCCCTCCATGTTTTGCATTCTTTTTTTCGATTTTCAGAATTTTTTCAATATTTCATACTCATATTTTTATCTTGACATCTAATGTAGTTTCAATCTATAAAAAATATTATAATTTACAACCCAATATGAACAATGATAGTTTCAAATAAGATTCAAAGCATTATGTCAATCAAACCCTTAATTATTTGTACAATATCATAATATATTTAAATGACATAACAAAGTTTCTGTCGAGTTTCACTTGAGTTTTAAATAGAATTTACTCTAACAACTTCGAATATTATGATGTAATTTAGAATTTTTGGCTTTCCCTATTTGTTAAGGGGGATGCAACCCCTATTTTTTAGGTCATTGAATCCATCCACGTTTTGCATTTTTTTTAGAAAATTTTATTTTCCCTATTTTGTCAATTTTTAGAAAATTTTTCAATATTTAATATGTATATTTTTATCTTGACATCTAATGTAGTTTCAATCTAGTTTTAAAGAAGTTTCAATCTATAAAAAAATTACAATTTACAACTCAATATGAACAATGATAGTTTCAATCTAGTTTCAAATAAGATTTCAAAGCATTACATCTATGAAACCTTTAATTATTTGTATAATATCATGATGTATTTAAATGACATAGCAAAGTTTCTATCGATTTTTATATAAAATTTACTCTAACAATTTCGAATATTATGTTTTTCCAAATTTTTTCAATGTGTTGATACGTATTTGTTAGGATAATTTTAATCTAATTATTTATGGCTAAAATCTCTTATGTTTTTTTATTTAAGCAATCACACTAATATCTTAATAAATGTGATCCCTTTAAATCCGATTTCAACAATTCTCAACTCCTACTTTTTAGGAGATTATTGAATCCACGTTTTAGGTTTTAGGTGACTATTTTTATAAAATATTTAACTAATTTATGGGCATATTTAGGTAAAATTTTAAAGTAATTACTTGTAAAATATGCTTGTATTTGGTGAGTTAGTTATGTAAAAAAAAACATGCCTTAATTATTTTTTCTTCTCGAAATTGAGCTCAAGTATCCTCTGATATAAGTGGGCTTCAAATGAACACCTGGGTCAGCAAAATTCGGTCCAGGAACATGGTAAATGAAGGATTTGGTAATTCGGTTGCCAAATGCCGCGGTCGGCAGGCCACCTAGTAGGCGACTACGTCTTTTACATGTTCGTCGAAATGCTCAAAAGAAGAGGCCAGCAAGAATTCCCGGCGTTCATGCAGCAACTCCCAAAAAATGGGAATTTGCTGTTTAAGACTGGCGTTTGGAGCTCTGGACTTGTGATCCAATGTTACCAAGATTGCCTCAGGATAAGGGATTTATGGTTCACACCTAATTAAATGAAAAGGAGTGGCATTTGGGTACTCTAAAACAATGAAACTCACTTGATATAATCTCCTAATAGGTATAATTGCTGTGACTTTTACTTGACTCTTCAGCATGCTCAATAATGTTATTTTTTTTAATATCCTTGCGACATTAATAACAACATTGTCTGATTTGTAGGTTCTGGAGTTTCCCAACTAAGTGCTGCCCATGACTCCATTTTTTGTTACATTCAAGTAGGCTTTTCATACTCGATCAAAGAAAAGTAAGCTTTTCATAAAAAGGGTGATCCGGACTTGACATAAACGAATGTGTGGCTTGAGTTTCATCTTTTGAATGAATTATATACACTAAAGAATGATGCAAGAATCTTGTACACAAGATATTGTCATTGGAATGATCAAATTGTTTCAACTACTCGAGTTTCTCCTGTTATGTAAACAAGCTTGATCATCGATATGTGCTGGACCTTTGCTTCGACTTCACCGTTACGACTTTGCAACTGCTTTGCAAATTCTTCTAGTGTCTCCTCTACATGCAATTTTTGGAGGGTAGTAAGGTGCTCAATGCGATGAGGCAACTCTTTTAGCATTTGACAGCGAACTAGATTTAGCTCACGGATGCTCGGTAGTGAAGCTTCCTAAAATTTTATGTTTTCAAGTCTCTTGAGCTCTAAAATTTTCAGTTTGGTGAGTCTAGGGAACCATCCTGATTGGAAATGCAAGAATGTTCCATTGTAAGTGTTATTTAGTTCGAGGAGCACAAGACGAGAAAGTACTTCGATAGAAGAAAGTATCTCCTCTTGAAGACATGAACATCCCAAATGCAGATGAGTTAGACTTGTTAAGGAACCAAGCCAGGGTGGTAATCTTTTCAATTGTCCCACCAGTGTCAGTTTCTGAAGAAACAATGGAGGTTGGCTTAGAGTTTCTAAATGGAGTTCTTCTGCATCATTTGCAATCACGCCCAAATGGAGAAGGCCCTTCTTTCTTTGAATTGAAGCACATAATTTTGGTCCATCAGAAGTTCTCAGTTTTGTGATTTTCAACCTCTTGAGATCAATCAAATTCCCGATATGTTGGATGATCTCTATCTCTGCTATAATGCATGATAGAGTCTGCAAGCTTCGGATGTGGCAGATTCCAATTGGAACCTGCATATCACAAGAAATGTTTGCTGTTTTAGACTGGTTATTGTGTTTGCAGCAGACACAGAGATGTCTCAGTTTAAATAGCTTTGAAATTCCACTTGGCAGCCTCTCCAAATAGGTATTCCTCAAATCTAGTGTTTGCAGATTGTACAGCCCTTCTATTGAGCTGGAAAGCTCCCTGATTTTGGTGTCTTTCAAGTTTAAGTACCTTAAATTGAACAATTCCATCAGTGTGTTTGGGGTAGTTTCAATAGGTACTCCCTCTAAATTTAGAACTCTCAGTAATCTGAACTTTGATGCCATAGTATTGAAAGAGAATGAAGAGCACATATCTGTTGGGAACACAAATGGCGTAACATAGAACTACTCAGTCGAATGCATTTACCTGTATCATAAACTGATAAGTGGTGGATTTTCGCTTCAAGCATTGATTGAGAACCATCATATGCTGCACAAAAGTTCTCCTTTTCAGATGTTGTCATAGCCAGTTCCCCCATAATGTCGTGCACTCGGCATAGCTTCACCCTCCCAGCATCATTAGCCTCTGTAACTTGAATCATGTTTCGGAGAATAAGTTCTGAAAGGTATTCCTCTGCTACCTCCTCCAAGGTCATGCCTTTCCTGGCTCTGATGAACCCTTCTGCTACCCAGAGCCGAATCAACTTCTTCCTTTTAATTGGATAACCATTGCGGAAGACACAACAATACAAGAAGCAATGCTTGAGGTAGAAAGGTAAATCATTAAAACTCAACAACAAAATACCTTTCACTCGTTCAAGCCTTGGATTGTTGCTCAGTTGCCAAT
>CAODLS011345358.1:0-13763 GCA_948243855.1 Flueggea neowawraea | reverse complement strand
TATTCCCTGGCCTCCCAATAACCACCAATGTAGCGGTACGTCTCGCTATCTTGGTCCTTCACAAACCACCTGGGTTTCCAACCTCTCTCTTGCATCTGCCTTGCCTATTTCAATATAATACACCATTTACTACAAAATGCATGTGCATAAACAGCATTCTATGTAATGTGGTTAACAGAAGGATAAGTTTTGTGTGATTTACCTGCCGTTGCTTTTGTTCCAGTCTCAACTTCTCTATGTTGGCCTTTTCATACTCTCCGTTCTCTAAGTATCTCTGATCAGGCCTCAGTCTGGAATCTGTAGGTGGCAGTTTTTCCTGTTTCAACAGTTACAGAAATACTTGATATTCATTACAACAAATAGAAGTGGCACGAAGATAGTGAGAAATGAATAGAAAAATGACCACTACCAACCTTGAGTCCTGGAGTAAGCTCATCCAGTGTGATGGCAAAACGTGTCAGATTGTACCTCGTCGGATTCCTGGATGGCTTGCTCCTCTTCCAGAGAAATTGGGGCTCTGATCCTTTATTTGAGCCATCGCATTTCATGTAGTGCATGCTATCATCCCATTTCCCTAATAAAGTTGCCACTGTTTTACCCTTCTTATCTTGAACAATACCTTGTACCTGCAAGACAAATTAAATAGCAAAGGATTTGTGAGAGAGGATCATTTCTAAAAACAAAATATAACCTCTGCATTGCAACATGTAGTTATTCTTTTCATGGTTCTATACTTTTCCAGTATATGATTAATTCTGATGAATGATGCGACCTTGCCAGACAATCTAAGATTAGTGCTTTTCTTTCGGTCATTAGTGCTTGTTTAATGACAACATAGCTAACTTATAATGGGTCTAAATTACTGAGTATTAACCTTTTTCTTTAAGACGAACCAGGCCTACAAACCACTTTCTCCAAAATAATGACAAGAGAGTGAGTGAAGGAAGATGGTGGAACCTGGTGGGGATTTCTATCAATGATTGACTGCTCTTTGAACTTCAGCTTACATGAGTATTCGCGATTCCCCTCTAACCGCATTGTCCCGTAATGATCACAATAAAGTTTTCCTATAATGAGGTTGTAAATGGATGATGTCACCTGACAGTAGGAAGTCAGCTCAGCAGGCACTTTGGAAGAAAATGAAAAAACAATCAAATGTGAAGGACGCACCTTACTCCATTGGAAAACTTCCCCATCATCAAACTCTAGAGTTAGAATGCCAACAGGATCAAGTTGAATTGAACGACCCCAAAACTTGCTTTTCAAGTTGCTGTCACCCCAAAAATCATTTCAAATGATGTAAAGAAATTTAATCTTTGTAATAGCAGTGACATTATTTTACTACGTTCATGTGATAGAATCAAACCTTCTCAGAGACAAAGCGAACACCTTTATCTAGATAATCTGCCTCATATGTCTCACCCAGTAGTGGATTGAATGGCTTGCAATGTCGACCGTCAGTAGAAACATATCCTGATACCGCAAATGCTGCTACATTTAGTACCCTCATAAGGCTATTGCCCTACAAATTTCACAAAGATAGTAAACATTCTTAACTGGCAAAGGAAAAAAGGAACAGAAACATTAAATTGTTGCATGGAACACTAGACATTTTACAGGAGGTAAACATTACTTGAGAATAGGACAAGAAACAAACCAAGTTCAAAGTAGAGCTTACCATTTTACCCCATTCATATGCTCAATCTAACAGGTATGAGTACTCCAGTTCCTCAAAACATTTTTTTAATGAAGAGAGGGGCTCATTAAATTAAACCGGAAGACAAACTTTATTTAGATCCTTCCCAATATTGTCTTTAATAATTGACCATGACCGACTCCCTTCTGGGTCAGGCAATTTTTTCCGCCGCCTTACATGTGGATAATTAGATCCAATAGATCTAATACAAGAATCAGTGCCATCATCAGAATCAAGAGAATCTTCATTATCCTCAGAATCATACACAGATTTCTGCAACTCAGAGCCACTACTCTTAAAGGAACTTGAAGAAAGAAAATCACGAGTATCAAAGAACTCATTATCATCATCATCTGTTTCTTCTTCTGCAGCATAAAGTCTCAAATGGTCCTCATCAGAATCAGTTGCACTTCCATCTGATAATATACCAGAAAACATTAAGAGATCAAATCAGAATTTGTTTAAAAAAAAAAAGAGTGACAGGAAGAATGCTCCTATGCGAAGCCACAGGTTTAAATTACAGAAACAGCCTTGCATGATGCAAGACACAAGGCATCTCATCTTTCAATCCTTGCAAAATATCCTAAAAAACCCCATGTCATTTATTTGTTATCTGAAGTAGGGAAATAGACTAGAAACGAGAGGGCAATACAAAATCAATGCAATTAACTTACCAGCATGTTTGTCATGCCTTGATCTTGGTGAAACTTCATGCTTCTTTCTTTGCTTCTGGCTTTCATCAACAAGTGTGTTCTCTAAGTCCACTTTTTCAGTCTAAAATTACACAGTGCATACAGAACAAGTCAACGTATGAATTGTAAATGGTGTCAAACCGTTTCACAAAACACAAAAGCCCCGATAGCCTGAGAAAATAAAAGCAGAGTCTAAAATAAAACTGGCCAATAAATTAATGATTACTACAACTGTCTCAAAATGTCAATAAGCTGGAGCTGCTTCTGCTTGAGGACTACAAGATGATTCTGAAGAGCTGAAAACTCAGTCCTCATAATCTGCTCGCTTTCTTGTATAACCTCGTCTCTCACTTCCTCATCCATCAACCTCCTCCTCAACTTCTCAGTCGAAACAGCCACATTCTCCACCGGAGCCAACAACTCGTAATTCGACACTCTTGGATACATGTCCTTCATTGCTGGCAATGCCTCCATCCATGCCACCCTATCCTCCCTACTCTCTGCTCTCAAATGAAGTCTCTTTGTCCCCGTAAACACCGAAAACCTCCTGTCATCCGACCTACTCTCCCTTATTGTAGGGACCTAAAACATTGATAGGACTCTTATCAATCACTTCCAAGTTCTAACACGGTAACACCAAAACTAATAATTCAAAATTTCATTCTGCATCATTCAACAGATATATCAAATTCAAAGTTAAAACTTTAAAAAGAACAAGTCCTGCAAGTGACATTATAGTCACCGAACTGATTCATAATAATCAATCAAAAACCTAAAATTTCAGGAAATGAACAATTAATTAAATGCAAAATTGGAATCGCAAATTCTTCAAAAACTAAATTTCGATTTGAAATGCCAATATAACCTCACCTTGAGGTGAATTTCACCGACGGGGCTACGGTGGCACGACTGAGAATGTGAGAGGCGAGAGATCCAGCGCATAGAAACTTCACCAATAACCTTGGAAGACTTCTCCGTCTGTTGATTCAACACGATCTTCCGGTGACCGTGGATTTTATAGTACGCCAAAACGCCGTCCTGCAGCACGAACCACTGCGGCCGCCACCCGAGGCCGTAATTCACCCACTTGCGGAGAATGCCGGAGATCCCTTGCTGATCCGCTAACACCATTTCCTTCTCCTTGATCGGCGACATCCTCGTCGTCACCCCCGACGACCACGACCGCATCAAGAATCGGCTCTTATTGTTTGTTCTCGATGATGAGTGTGGTGGCGGTGGTGGTGATGATCCGACATGTGTGATGCTCCCGTTGCTACTGCTGATTCAGGACGATACGGTCCGAAACGACGTCGTTGAGGACGGCATTTCTAGTAACTGCCCAACGACGACTGTTGCGGTGCGGTTGCTGCCGCTGTTTCCTGCACCCTGTGCATGCACTCGATCCAACCGTTTCGACGAAAATACTTATATTTTGTAAGTTCTTTTATTGTATTCTCTCATCGAACTTTAAAAAAGAAAAACTCAAAGTAAGTTTGCGTCATTTCTAATTCTATTTTCTTTTATTAAGAAATGAATGAATTAAAGAGTGAAAAAACTTGAGAAAAGATTCTAGGCGGCGATTGAAGGTCTCCGCCGCGAGGAATTGAACAATGGAGGATGAAGAGGCGGTGGTGGTGGAGGAGGAGGAGGAGCTTGGTGGAAGAGAAAAGTGTGTGTGTGTTTATATATAACCGGAGGGGGAATGATAAGGTGCGAGAGAGCTTATTGGCGGGAACGATGGAGTTGAAGTGACGTATAAAAGGTCATGCACGTGTGATTTAGTTAAACAGTAAAGTCACGTGCGAGAAACTGGAACCAAAGTAGTTAAGTTGACGCGAAATGGCGCCAAATATTGGCAGTTAAAAAGTCAGCGAAAGAGCCACAGAGGGCATTGTTTTCTAACAATAATAATATATTTAATTTCTTTTATGTTATCAAGAAATTTACTGACTGACAAAAAAACAATAAAGAAGTCAACTATATAATTATCAAATTTGACTCCATAATAGGGGATTTGAATCTAAATCTCTGTTCCTTCAGTTTCCCTTTCATTTTTAGTTTATTTTTTTAATAATTCAAAGACTTATGCGAATCGTGCTAAATATGTCACTTAGTATTAGAGCTGGCACTTGAAATTTGGATCTAGGCTCTTGTGATGCTCTTTAACTTTTTGGTAAAACGGCTTGAAAATATTTAGTTCTTCAAATTGAACAAGGTTAAGTGGCAACTAATAAGACTGTTAGTCTCCAAGTCAAAATTAACTTTTACTTAGGATCATTCGTTTACCTGATGAAATGTTTAAAATGATT
This sequence comes from Flueggea neowawraea, assembly GCA_948243855.1. Classification (NCBI taxonomy): domain Eukaryota; kingdom Viridiplantae; phylum Streptophyta; class Magnoliopsida; order Malpighiales; family Phyllanthaceae; genus Flueggea; species Flueggea neowawraea. The sequence goes on along the minus strand of CAODLS011345358.1, from coordinate 9,066 downwards.
TAGTTTTTCCTTTAACATCCACTGTTTTTTTTCTTTCAAAATCCTCTCGTAAAGTGTTCATAACCTATCAAATTACGATGAGAACATATTAGAAATTATCCAATCAGATTAGGGCTAATTATTGATCACTATGAAATAATCATTTTAATTTGATGTCATTTAATTCTTGAGCCTTAAGCATATCTCCTGCAATTTAGTGCAGGAAAGAATTTACTATTGTTGATGTAAAATTCTAGCTAGGTAGCTGAAATTAACAGATTGTTAGGCACATTTAATGAATTAGACAAGTGTCGTGTTCGGGAAGCGCTGTCACTACAGGTATTAAATGCAAGATTTCTGCAAGTGGATGGTGAGAAGGCCGATTCAACTTTTCGCACAACCACTTGAGGAATGCGTGTGTTCCCGAGTAAATCCGATGGATGAGAAATTAATCAAGTAATGGGACCTCGGGCTGGTCAGTAGCTAGAACTCAAGCAAACAAATTCGAGTACAAAGTCACGTTCCCGAGGAAGATGTGGCAATAGCTTCGAAAATTTTGGCTCAGGGAAGTTACAACAAAGGACACGTCTCGATCAAAGAAAGCGGCCATCACGAGGAAGTTACCAGATCATGGGAAATTATACAACGTGGGAAGTTGAACATAGCGGCAATGGTTTTTACATGGAACGTGGAGCGAAGACTTGGGGGATATTTGCCAAGATTTCTTAGTATAAATATGCGAAGGAAGCATAGTACAAAACACATCATAAATCCAAACTCTTACAATTTCGTTTCTCGTATTTTACTGTACTTCGAGTCATTTGTTTTCAATCCATTGGTTTTACTTTGCCAAGTTCACTTGTTTGCTAGGAAGCCTGCAGGATTTCAAGAATTCCCTTGTTAACAAGTAATCATTTAGGGCTCTGTACTTTCAATTCATGTAATTTACATTCAGTCTAGTTATTTACGTTACATTTCCATCGCAATTCACTTTACTTTGCTTTTCTTTACTTGCTTTCATTTAAATTTTAGTCCTATTTCACGCAAGTAATTTTGCTTAATTACCCTCTGTTGGAAAAGTGGTTCGCCCATGAAGAGTGAATTGAACCTAGTTGGTCAATGAATGACCAATTGACACGTCCGATTGAGTTGGGCCTGAGATGGACCAATAAGGCCCGTAAGCCCATGCTATAAATATGGGAAGGGAGGAGAAAAGAAGAAGAAGGAAGGAGAAGAATAAAGAAAAGAGAGAAAAGAGAGGAGAAGAAGAAAAATAAAAGAGAAAGAAAATGTTCTTTCACTCTGCCTCTGAAAATCACGTGCTCTCCTCACTCTCTCCCACTCACTTTCAAGTTCTCTTGAAGCAGAAGAAAGAAGTAAGCCTTCTTCTCTAGTTGATTCTGATCAGGTGTGACATCTAGACTACGAAAGAGACGAGCACTCCTGTTGGCAACTTAACCGTTGTTTGCTCGCGAAACCAACATCGAATCTGGTCCTTCTCCACTTTTGTCTTCCACTGAAATCGAGGTTAGTAAGTCGACTCTATTTATTATAATGTTTATTTATTAAACCGGTATTCGATTATTTCACCCTCTATTTCTCGATTGCTTTAGTTTATTTTACATTCATCGCGCTTAAAGTCCTAGACTGTTAGGCATTACCGAACTTTCAATCAGATTCTTGCGGTCACGTTTTCTTTTATTTGCTTTACTTTCGCTTGATTCACTCAATCTGAGTTAGCATTCTCGAGCTTGGAAACGAAATCCTCTTAACACCTGTCAAACTATCTGTTATGTAGCAATCGTCTAATTCCACATGATAAAAACTATCCATGTCTCACAAAAATCATGTTGAGACTAGGCAATTTTCGGAGTTTCACATCTCAAAAACCGTCAAGGCCTGGTCACTAAATTTGGATCGCGTGCTAATATGACTTTTTTCTACTAAATGCCCTTCTCGTCCTTGCCATGCGCATACTTCAACTTCCCGAACTGAAAATTGGTCCTAATAACTCATACAAGTCTTGATATTGCAACTTTCCTGTTTAAGATCACACAACTTCAAAAATTAATATTGACCAACCCGTACAAAGCCTACATCTGTGCCAAATTCGACCATATACTCGTCTCATTTTTTCTAAACGTCCGTCACAATTTTAACTCGATCCACGAAAGACAATTTTAGGCCTAGACAAAAATTTAAGTGTAAGGATATCTATATGTAATTTGTTGGTATCACGTGCAACAAACAATTAACCAAACGAATTGTAAATCAATGAGCAATTTGAGTTACTAGCTTCGATAGGCACAACAAAAATTATAAGTGAAAGCGGATCTAATTATAAGCTAGTTTCACATGCAAACCACATTCGTTGAATAACAATGGGAATGATATAAACTAGTTTCACCTTCTATGTGCCACATGAAGATCCACACGAATGTAGGAATCACGAGTGGATGAAGGAGACGATCTCCTCCCTGTCTTCCATGGAGGTCGACAACATGTCTCCCTTGTGTAGAGGGATGATTTTGTTTTTGTGGAGTGTATATTGTGGAAGCTAACCCTAATTAAGGTTATGTGTCTATTATAAATAGTTGACATGTGTAGATTTCTCTACACACTTATGTCAAATCCACCATTTAACACTTATTGAATTAGCATTTAAATTAATTGAGTTAAGTCTATAAACAAGACGATCAAATCTTGGCTGAATTGGCCTTGAACCAATAGACCTAATATAGACAAATCATGGTTTCCAACATAATTTAATAATTTAGTAATATTCTTTTACTATCTAACATCCAAATTACACTTTAAATTGATGTAAAATCACATGGATTTCCTTTAACTGGAACAAAACAATCCGGTGAATTTTTGAAATATTACCCTCATAATCTCTCAAACAAACTAACATTAGGTTGTATAAGTACTAGAATAGTCTTTGCTGCTAAAAAAATCAAGGGTTCCAATTTAAAAAATAAAATTTTCAAAACAAACTTAATCAAAATAGTGAAATTTTATTGAAAGAAAGGTTTATTTATTACAACGATAAAATTATTTCGAACTAAAAAAAAGATAATTAAATTGTACATATAATAAAAGATTTACTGCGGAAGCTTGTTGAGCTTACAATAAGCATAATCTTTGAATTTTTTGGCCTTATATTTAGGAGGATTGTCTTCATTGATAAGCTGCGGAAGAGGTCCAACCACAAAATCCGCCGGTGGCTCCAAGAAAACCGGCCATGACATTCTCGCTTTGTCTTTAACCACCGTCGTCCGGTGCAGCACCGCCTTGTACTTCCCGTTTGCAAGTATCTGCAAATTATAATTTAAAATTTAATCATCTACTACTCATGGTTAATGTCTATGTTAAAGAATTTTTATTGAAAATAGGTAATCTGTTCTTTTTTATGGAAAAATATAATAAGCTCTATGAACATTTAAGAAGTAAGTTAACAATTTTTCGAAGTAAGTTAAATTTAAAAAGGTTGTATGTGGTTTTTGTATTTGGACATAGTACATTATTCTTTACGTATATTATGAGGACATTATTCTTTACGTATATTATGACTCTTAAAAAAACGTGTCATATTTTTATTTTTTAACCGTATGATTTACTAAATTTATCTATTCATGATCTGCGTCAAATATTTGCAACTATTTAATGTACCAAAACCAAAACACTACCAGTATATTAGTGATAACACAATTTATAAATTATAATTTATTTTTATAATATTATTATCTAAAGAAATAAAGTCAAATATATAACATATTAATTGAATGTAAAAGATAAACATGTTAAATTGAGAAATTTATGTATATTTGAGATGATTTTCATAGTTGTTAAAAGTTTAAAAAAAAAATGAAAAGTCCATTGATGGAATATAATGGGGCCCGTCCAAGAAGTTGTTTGGGAGTTTTCCAACTTTAGCTGTAGAGTTCTAGAAGTGTGACAGCTTCATTGAGGTACGTCCAACGTGACAACCAAACTGCCAAACACCTTGTTATTCCTCATGTACAAATAGTTTTGTTCACCCAAAAACGGAAAAGGAGTGATCCATATTGAGGAAAATGAGGAAATTATGTTCTACACAATTATAAAATCAAAAATTACATTTATCTACCCAAAATGTAGTCTTTACAATCAAGTAACAATTTTACATTTTATATAGCATTTTATATTTTATACGTCATGTTGAAACAAAAAAAAAATATAAAACAATCCAAAACTAACCGGAAAACAACAAAAAAATACCCAATTTTTTGTTAGTTTTTTGGGTTTTTTTATTGTTTTTAAGTTATTTTCAATTTTTTTTTATTTCAGTTTGGCTCATAAAATGTAAACTGTGACGTATAAAATGTGAACTGCTGGCATAATTTTGAAAATTGTAATTTTTGAACCTATTTTTATAATTTTAATTTTCAAAAAATATATTTATCTAATTAGCCCAAAGGAAAATTTCACTTTATAATAACCCAAGTTAATTATTTCACTTTATAATTACCAGAAATTGATTGGAAATAATCACTAATGATAATCAGAAACATATCTAATGGGAAAAAAGATCTTGTTTTTCACAACTTCTTCTTTAAGGCCGAATTTTCATAGTCTTTGATAAATAAAATCCAGTCACAATATTTGTATTGAAGTTAACTTTAACATTACAAGATCACGAGTCTGATTGACTTCACATAAACATATTTTATTTATTCTTTAATTATTTAATTACATTTATTTTAGTACCTGAGAATGATTGTTTGTGGATTCAAACAAAAAAAAATCTGTTTAAGGTGCATATCATTAAGAACGAAAAGGCTTGTTCCAACGAATTATTGCAAGTACTCCAATAAAAGAACTAAATAGAGAGCCGGATTTGTGCATTTAACAGTTACTTAAATAAGGTTTTAGCAGTAAACTATTGATGCTAAAAATAGATTAAAAAAGTATTTTTGACTTGTACTAAAAAATCGACTTTTCAACATTTTAATATTGAAAATAATTCGAGTCTGTTAATCAAATATACTAAGTCTTAGTTTTTCTTTTTTATGTAATGCCTAGAATCGAACTTCCAACCTGTGGAACCAAACTTGAGATGAAATTAAGAGGAAGAAAATAAGAAATGATTAATTACCTCAATTTGGTCACCAATGTGAAGAATGAGAGCATTTGGGATGTACTTAGCATCAATCCAATGGCCATCCTTAAAGACTTGTAAACCAGGGACTTCATTAGGCACAAGAATGGTGAAGGTAGAGAGATCAGTGTGTGCAACCACACCAAGTGTTAGATCAGGCCTAGGGCATGGTGGGTAGTAGTTTATTTTCATCAAGTATTCAAGTTCCTCTCCTCCACAGGCTTCTTTCATCGCATCACTTTCTATTCCCAACCCTTTTGACATCAATGCGAACAACTTCTCTGCTACTTGTCGTATGTGTTTTGCGTACTCCTCGTTCACCTCCCTGCGTCCACAAAACCATACAATTTCACTTTAATTTGCGATTAACATATAATTTAATCTTTTTAAGAATATAAATAAAGATTAAAATTAACATTCTCCAACTTGAGAAGTGGAAACTTGTTTCATAACTAGCTAGTTTGATGTTTTTTCCTAGTCTATAGTTGGCAAAAAAAAAAAAACAAAGATTGTTTTCAATGAAAACGATCAACTCGGTTTAGAATATAAGGATATGTTTAGTTAAGAAAACAATTTTCTCTTTTCTATTTTCTGTTTTATTTCTATTTTTTGAAAATTGAAAATATTTTCAAAAAATATTTGTTAATAATTTTTTTAATACTTTTTATTTTTTCATCTCTATTTTCTAGTTTTTAATAAAAAATAAATAAAATTTCCAACTAACATCTCCACACATGATTCAATGAAACCTTAAAAAAAATTAATTCGCTTGAACAACGGTATTTTTGTTATTCGTGGTCAGGTTGAATCCATCAAACATTTTAAAAAACTCTACCATCAAAACACAGGAATTGAAATTTTCTTCATATGAACAAAAGCTAATGTCTTTTTTTTTTGTTAATCATGCTACGTTAATACTTTTCTTAGAAAAAATCAAAAAGACAAAGACGAAAACAGAATAATGTGAATATTATGTAAAAAATGAAGACCTGTAAGAAGGAGGATTCTTTGGCCAAAACTGGTAATTGATGGAAGAGGGAGGCCAAATCTTGTGGAAGAGGTGATCAACCCAAGATTTTTTGCCTTCCACATCTTTTTGCAATTTACTTCCGTAACCTTCAAGGCTTTTTGAGTCAGGAGGCTTAGCAAACACCTCTCTTTCCTCTTGTGGGAGCTCAAAGAATTGCTTTCCAACATCCTGTAATTTTGCAATGAGTTGGTCAGGAATTCCATGGTTCACGACTTGGAAAATCCCCCACTCCTTGCTCGCTTCCGCTATCAATTTAATAACCTTCTCTTCATCTTTGTCTCCGATATCAATTGTTGGAATCTCTGGAACGTCAGGACCATCGTACGTTGTCAATGCCGGTTGTTCTTTTTCCGACCGGATGAATTCGGCCGGAATTGTGTCTAGTGGTAATGACATTGTTGCAACGGCTTGAACTCTCTCTACCTCCATGTTTCTTCTGTGTTGTTTGTGTCTAATGCGATGGTGTTGGTTCTATATATAAAGGTTTATAAATAGCCAATTATTTATGTTTAACGTTATTATATGTGAGATGGAGGTTTGACATTAATTCACGTGTGTGTTGTCAATACTGAGATATAGGGTTTAACTCTGTTTTAGCATTGTGGAAGAGAAAACGAGGGTAAGTTTGTGCAGTGGTGGAAACAGAAAGGAATGGAATTCATAAGCCAAATAATAGGATGAACAGACGTGGAGTCTTGGTGTTCACTTGATGGAGCTACCAACCTACACGCATAGTACATGAATCAATTCATATGGATGTGACCTATTAATTAGGTCACTTATAAATTGCATTTTTTGTACAATTTTTTAACTTCAAAATAACATATTTTAAATGAAAATATCTTTTCATTAGTTCATTAATACAGGGAGATGATTTCTTTATAATAGAAGGGAAGAAACATTTTGCCTTTCGAAATGAGGAGTGAAGGCATCCAATATTAAATAAACATAAAATAATAAATGAACAATTAAACAAAAAATCTAATCTACCTTGAAATACACAGCAGAACATAATCAGTTGAATGTTTTAAGAAACGAGTTGTTGTTGTTGCTAATCACCACGAACTATGACCACAGGACGTGTAATATACCTACAACCCAATAAACACCAAACTATTAGAACCACCTTTAGCAGGATAAAAGTGTGTGCAATGAAGAAGAATCTCTCCTTCTTCTTCACCAAGGCCGACGGCACACAAGAGAGAGGGAGAGTTTTACACGTTTTTCTGTAAACACTTTTTAAGAGAATGGATAATTGGGAAGAATGGGATGCTTGTGAGCTTGGAGTCGAAGTCTTGCGTGAGCTTTCTATTAGAAACTGTGACAAATTATCAGGAAAATTACCTTTCCACCTACCTTCACTGGAAAAGCTTAATATTAGAGGTTGTGAGAATCTGGTGGCTTCACTTTCATGCCTTCCAATGCTTTCTGCGTTGGAAATCAGTTTCTGCAGACGGGTGAATTTCAGATGCAAGGTTGACTTCAGCTCCCTCAATATGGTTTTATTGTCTAACATTTCAACTATTACAAACCTGACTGAGAGGTTCGTACAGGGGCTAAAGCATTTCAAAAAGTTAACTCTGTCTAGTTTCTTTGAAAATGGAGCTGTTTCCACCTTGGGATGCGTGTTTGTGAATGTCTGACATTGGTTGCAACAGACAAATTCTTCAGGAACTGGTAATTAGGGGCTGTGACTTTTTGATATCATTTGGAAGAAGGCAGCTTCCACCAACTTTAAAGAAGCTAAGCACAGGGTATTGCAAAAAGTTGAAGAGCTTGCTTGAGGAGGATGAGTGGGAGACTTCTTCTTCTTCTTCATTAACTAATCTAGAAGATTTGGACATCGCTGGATGCCATAATCTCACATCCATTTCATCTGGAAGACAGTTACCTTCCACTCTTCAACACTTATCTTTTGACGACTGCTCGAAGCTCACATCCATTACTATACCTGAAAGGCAAGTTACCATCTAGGCTTCAATCTCTCAAGATTTCAAGGTGCGGAAATTTGGAGTCCATAGTAGAGACATTCAATCGCAACACATCTCTTGAGTTGATCAAAATCTATGGATGTGTATGCCTTAAATCTTTGCCAGACGACCTTCACAATCTCATCAATCTCTGTGAGTTTGAGATAGTTGGCTCTTGCCATCACTTACCCTCTTTAGCAAAACAGAGCGAGTGAGACCAAAAGGGAACAATCATGGAAACTTTTATGAGGAGATGAAAATGATGGTAAATAGGAATGTGATATTTGATGAGAGTGCAATGTGGAATTAGAATAAGAATAAAGTTGAATCTGTTGAGAGAAATGATCAAGTTGAAGTCGAAGAAAATTCTGTTTCAGATATTGAAGTTTCTATGAGAGGCACAGACATTTGACTTATATTTATGACAGATGCAATGTAGCCGTATTGGGGCGTTCTAATCATATTGAAGCTTCAAAATTAGATGAGTGCAATGCAAGAATAGCCAAATATGGTATGAACTCCTCTTCCCTTAACCAAATATCTTCTTGAATTCCAGTTCAAGTACAGATTAATCTTCAAAAGGTATACATATAATTGGTTATTTAACTGAAAAAATATATATGTTACATGAATATCAAACTACTCTTTTCTGTTCAGGTTTTTCTGTTCGAACTTCCTCGTCCAAGCTCATCATACATTGTGGCATACTTTGGTCAAGAAATTTTCCTCCGTAGGATCGGAGAAAGTTCAAGTACTCAACTCTGGGCTCAACCAAATTTGTCTCACCTTGCAACATGCTGACAACGTTTGCCATTGTTGGCCTCAACATTGGTTCCAGCTGCAGACAACACAATGCTAACTTAACCAACATCTCAACTTCTTGCCTGATCACGTCCCCTTCTAGTTTGGGGTCTAACAGATCCATGTGCCTTCTCTGTTCATGCAAT
>CAODLS011345313.1:0-12780 GCA_948243855.1 Flueggea neowawraea | reverse complement strand
GCAGACACAGTTTCCAAAAAATTAAAAGGTTGCTTCTATATATCTCAGTTGATACTTAATTGGGAAAAATTGTACCTGAGAAGCAAGGAGAGCTGCATCATTGTGAAGGTAAAGAGTGAAATGACTGGTGAGATTGAAGCTTCCTGTGAGCCATTTCCCTGGAGGAACGTACAGAATGGATCCACCAACTGACGAATACTGACTAAGATGATCAATTGCACCCTGGAAAACCTTGGTGTTTGAAGTGGTTCCATCTCCAACACCTCCAAAATCTGTCAGTGATGCACTGTGAGCCCTGCAGCTTATAGCTGCATACTCAAAAAACTCTTCACCTTTCCAGCCTCTCCTACCTTCCACTAGATTACCAGAAATTAACAGCACAACACAGAGTATCACTGTCACTCTGATTCCAATCATCTGCTCATGTCCAATAATCATTAATAGAAAATTAGTAAGACGAGTTTTAATTCAATAGTACTAGAGTCATCTCCAGGATTTTGCGAATTTCCATTATAATCATAAACCAACTGACATAAAACTAAAAGAAAAAAGAGAAGAAGAGATTCTTTGCTTCCATAATATAATTTGAGAATGAAAGAATATTAACCTGAGAATTTCTTGGTCTTGTCCACAACTTTATTATGAGCAGATGCTTTGGTTTTGTTGCAGAGGCACAAGGACTATATAAGCTCCATATATGCCTGTGTTTATGAATAATTAATATAAACTAATGTTAATATAAATGTTTAATGTCTTAGAATTTGGACCAAATTGGAAAAATCCTGGCCCCATCAGTGACATATTTAAAATTGTCAAGGGTTTCATGTAATGGAGTCTTCTAAGATAAAAACTGGTGAATTTTCTTACCTTCAAAGTACCTGCAACTATTTATTGTCGTTGCCGGCAAGTCATGTCAAGTAGTATCTTGTCAAAATATGTGACTTTCAGTTGCTAGAAGTATTAAATCAACAGGTGTATAAACACTTTTTGGTCATCAAGTTGGTTAAGATTCTTATTGACAAAAAAATTCTCTTTATTGAATTGTAAAGAATTTTCATACCATTTGGTCAAGAAATTAAAAAATATATGTTATTCCATCACAACTCTAGTGGTCTAATAAATTTGTAGGTTCATAATAGTAAATGTTGTCGACCCTAAGATTGCGGGTTTTATCTCTTGTAACTAAAAAAGGTGATGGTAGTTGAGGATTGTTGAATTTAATTTGCAATAGTACAAAATTGTGGTAAGTAGTAATTAGACCATAACTGTCATATCTCGAAATTTAGGCAACCTAAGTTTAGCCGCAAAGGTAGGGACTATGAAATATTACAAACATTAGTGAAGTGGAAGAATTTTATAATATAGGAAGATATGACTCATTGAATAAATGCACGAACCGAGATGAGTTTATTCTAATGGTGAGAACCCACATTTGGAATGTTGGAGTTCCAATTCGAAGTATCCCAAGGCGGTATACCTATGAGGTCGATCAAAAACAAAATTGAATAAATGTAGGAAGAGATAGAAACAAAGCATGCGCCATCCGCAGCCTATCCACTACTCACTGTTTCTTTGTTTGCCTCACTTTTCAGTCCATTATTGTCTCATTCAAACTTCAACCTATCACACTATACTCTGTTTACTTAAATAGTTGATTCATACAATGGATTCACTAAGATTTAGATTCTTGAATTGGAACTAATTAAACATAATCACATCACCTGGGAGAGTCTGCTACTTAACTCGGTTACACAAAATCTGTTTGGATCAAAAACTACGCCCCAAAGCCAACAGAGGAATATCTGTGTATGCACATGTTAGAGAACCACAGACCTTATATTGTGCCTGAAATTGTTGTTGTTCAAAACACATTTTTTATTTATATTTTTCACTAAATAGCAAGTAATTACTTGTAAATTAGAGCATTAATGATTACGAAAACTACCATACTCACCCTTCTATAAACAAATCTATATAGTTTCTGCATCAAGGGTGATACTTCGCTTTATTTTTTTTTTGTTAAGAGATATCCAAATTAGATGTTTGTTTTATAGGTTTTATTTATTCAATTAATTTTTATTCATTTCGAGAGGTTTAAGAACTGACAAAAAAATTACACTTTAAGAACTCTATTTTTTGATCGTATAGTTAAATTTCTTGACTTTAAAAATGTTCATTATCATTCAAACCACTTAAACAATGATAGTGGGTAATGGGACAGAATCAAATGACAGAAATGGCGTGGATGACGAGAGTTGGTCCAACCCATATAGCCAAAATTTGTCGTAGACAGATGTCATTGGCAAACTCGTGAGTGTGTGATGCCATTAGTGAGGGTCACGGGTATTGTTAAGAAATGAAAGGAAGCAAGTCCACCTTCTCTTGTTTGTGGTTGCTTCCTTAAGATGGTGACCACTACAATTTCTTTTTTGAAACCACTAAATGTCCACTGACTCGATTCTTGCCTTTGTTCCATGTGATGGTCTTTGTGGCTCACATTCATATGCATGGGTAGCTTCATTTTTTCCCTTGTTAAAAAAAAAATAGACTAGTTTACTCGTATTTTATGGTTTTTCAACTCTAGATAACTTACTAATAGACTTGTAACTATTGGTTTTAAAGTAAATTTCAGCGTTAGAAGATTACATGTTCGATTCTTAAAAATGACATATAAAAAAACTTAAGATAACGTATTAATAAGTTTATAATTAATTAATACTTAAGTTAACTCTAGCGTTAAGAATTTGATAATTTGATTTTCAGTAAAAACAAATGAAAAAAATATTTTGCCAAAAAAAGCCTCAAGACAACTTGGTAACAAAAACATATTTTTTGATTATTACGTTGAATTATTTAGTGAAAATATTCACGAATTGCATAGTAACGACTTGCTTGGTTTATTTGAGTAGACCTTCTGGAAGAAATTATTTCTTTAAAAATATATCATGAATCTATTTGGTTTAAGTGAAAGTGCCGTCCACGAGTCCCACTCAGTTGTCTTCCATTTTCTATTTTATGGAAAGCGGACATGTTGGGGTATTTATATACTCTGCACAATTTAGAAAATCAAAGCATGTTTTATGAGTGCTCCAAGAATTGTGATCACTTATTGTAACATAGAGATATCACGGCATGAATATTAAAGCTCAAATATGGTAGTAGGTATGTCTCATTTCTACACCAAATGGGGCATTAAAATCTATATATCAATATAAAACATAATACATACATTAAAATGTTAACATGTATCAGTTTAAATGAACGACATTTAACTTCTTATTAATGTGACATGTGTCATACAAAGATATATCATAAAAACAATAATAAATATGTTTACATTAGACATTTATATTAATTAACTAATTTATATGGTAATTAATAAAATATACAATAAAAAATTAAAATATAAGAATGAATCTAATTTTTTTAAAATAAACCTCCATTGCACATTTTAAAAATAAATACTATATATACACATATTGCTTAATATTCACCATAACAATGTATTTTTTTAAAAAATCTTTATACTCTCTCCGTCTCAATTTTATAGACATACTTTCTCTTTTGGATGTCTCAAACATAGACATACTTTCTTTTTTTTTTTATTGCATTTATTATTAATGAAGTTACAAATTTGCCCCTATTTAATCTTTGTTTTAACAAATTTATTAATTACAATCATAATTAATCAAAGGGTATAAATGAAAAATTGTATATAATTAAACGATTTTAACTACTAAAACTATTATTTCTTAATTTCAGTAAAAATAGTTAATGTCTATCAAATTGAGACGTAGGGAGTATTATTTTCCATATACTGCTATTATTTTTATCTGATTAAATATATCGACCTTTTTTTTATTAATTTTGATCTATTAAATGTCTCTAAAATTTAATTGTCATAAATAAGTTCAATTTTTAGAATGGTATTATGAACTAATAAATTCACAATCAAATTAATTGTCATTGTAAAATGTGTTTTGATTATTAAATTTGTTAATATTTCAATTAGAGATGAGTGAATGATTTTGGTTTATGGGAGATCAACTTTCTGAAAAATTAAATTTTGCAAACTATATTGAAAAATTTAAAATTTAATGTGAGATTCACAATTGTATTATTTTATTTTAATTTTAAAATTTAAATTATAAAATATTGAATATTTATAAAAAAATTAAAAGATATTAATGATACCCGAAACATCGCCTGGAGTCTTATACTAGTATACATTTTATGCTGCTAATTCAATTCAAGTAGTTGAGTATGTATTTATCAACCCTAGAAACAGAAAAACTTGGGCAACTCTCCAGTAAAATGCCATCACAAAAAAAAAAAGAACTAGAGAAAACATATACAAATTTAATTTTGATATTAAAGCATTTGTAGTGACTATACCCATTTTGGGTATAATTATCATGTCATATCAACATCTCATTAAATTCTCTCTTTATTAAACTCTCACCCAATAATTATAATTTTCTTTATACTCAAATATAAAATCCACACTCACTTCTCTCCTCGTTAAATTTACTTATAATATACAATTCACAATAAATATATATTTAAATTTTATATAAAAATATAGATATAATAATATTTTCTATAAATTAGATTCGATTAAATTTTTTAAATTATTTTAAATAAACTATTTATTCGAATTTTTTAAAATGATGTTTTAAATTATTTTGAATAAATTACGTAACTTAATTAAAGGATAAATAAGTAAATATTCAAAATAAAAAAATAAAAAACATTTGAATATATTTTTAAAATTTAGTATTTATTTAGATAATAAAAATAAAAAACTAAATAATTGAATAAATAATTAAAATAACCAAGTAAAATTATTAAAAATAAAAAAGGAAAAAAAAAGGTGGAAGGGGACACATGGGGTCACCTGGCAGATGGACCCCAGGCCTTGTGGGGAAGGGGCAGGCCTCGCACGGGGGCTCAATGATTTGCCCTTAGTTATAACGCAATGACAAATACTAAGAACTCTCTCATTTTTACATTCTCTTGTCCACTCTCAATCAAAATTTGACACATGAAAGAGAAAATTTATCTTCAATCTTTATACGTATAAAGGTTATAAAAATAACATATGACAAACTTTAATTATACGTATGAAGGTGAAAAAAAAGTGTTCCTAGCAAACCTCTGAAGTAATTGGAACAGGAAATTCTCTGGTGATCACTTTGTAGTGGTCAGGGACGGGCGAATAATATAATTCCTCTATCTACTTGAGTAAGAATGGAAATCGGTTTTAGGTAAACCAAATACAAAACTCACCTCAAAACTTCTTGAACCAAATGACTCCTAAATGGCCTCTAGATGTCTATCAATTACCTGGCCTCTAAATTTTTTAAAGGTAAGTATCACATATAATAAGTTATCGCACTCAATAGGGATTAATCAATTTTGCTTTCATGATCCATAACCATTCTTGCTCACAAGATCAGAATTGTAGCAATTACTCGTACCTCTCGCTACTCCAATTCTATACTCGTCTTCTTCAGGCAGGACAACCCTGAAAACAGCATAATGATGATTTAAGCTTTTCTCTCCCTGTAGTCGGTGAACACTGCCCAATGCGCGGGCATTTGGATTGGGGATAGCATAAAACATACGCCTGATTCTTTGATGAACAAGCGCCATCGCACACCTGAAAAAAAAATGCTTATCAAGCGTTAAGGAGAATTAAACATAGCAAAGGTTCTTAAGAAGCTGTAATCTAGCATTGTTTGGACAACTAGGGTGTCCTTAATGAGCTAATAACACGTCATGGAAGACCTAAAGGGAAAAGAAAACTGCCTAAAACACTTGCACAACCCCAAAAAAAGGTAATTATATTCAAATTGAGAAAGGAAATAAAAGAAACAAATGATTAATAAGACAAAGTTGAGAGATTGCGAGAAACTCAAATTATACATGGCTCCCAAACAAGATAGATGTCATAACCAGTACATAAATAAGGTCGCACCACAAAAGAATGAGAGCCTTCAGTATTAGCATCCAATTCCTTGGCAACCTCAACCTGAAATGGAACAGTTTAAAGCTGTCACTCAGTTTTAAGAGTGCAACCTGATGGAGAGAAAATGCAACAAGCATAACTTGTTCTTTTCTGAAAAAATAACCAGCGCCCAGGTAGATGAACAACTTTTCTTTGAGCAACTATCCAAACAGAGCAGTTGCAAGCATTCTTAAAAGATGAAATATTACGCATTTTAAATGAAAGTAAAATTTGGCACTAAAATCTCCACAAGAGAAAATCACGCTAAAAATGACTGAAGTGGCCACCCAACAAATGTACCAGCGGGCATCTTAGCAAAAAAACCCCATAGGCCCGTTTAATTGTTTCCCAATACTAAACATCCCAAGATTATGTGTAACAAAGTGAGAGCTCACATTTGCAAGGTCAGTCCTTTGTCTTTTTGCAGGGGAACCCACAGAAGAAGTTTGCATATTTTCTGCTTCATAGAACTTCTCTCCCTTGTTTGCTGAAACAGGGAACAGGCGTCTGTCTCTGTCAGCCGAAGCTTCAATAGCAACAATAGCAGCATGATGTAAAGGGTGCCAATAACCAGACGTCGATTTGTCTAATTGTAGCTCAGGCCATTGCCAAGGATTTAAACAAGAAACATTTATGCACGAAAACTCAGATTCATTATGTGAACCATTTGAAAGCAAAGCTCTCCGGTTTGATACTCCATTGCAATCAGCACAAGAGATGCAGTCTGCTGGCTGTTCATGGCATCCTTGGCAAACACAGGTCTTCTTTATGGGAGCATGCCATGAATGGAGTTCATCATATCCACTTGTAATTATTTGCTTAACAGAAGGATCCACTATGACTGCTGCATTTACTATCTGAAAAAAGAAGAGCAAAAGGCAGTTCATTCAAAAAAGTTCCCACAAATTTTATGTATAACAAATAGAGCCAAGAACCTACTTTACACAATGCAATCATTAGTGCTATTTAATGCAAATTTGATTCATGCAAATTTCGTGGTGTAAAGTCGATATATCATAACCAATGAAATGTGTTCGAAACTGTAACTACACAAGTCACCCAAGCTGACCCTAACTTGCTGAATTACTCTGCAATATAAAACATCCAACCAAAATTCTAAATATTTATTCAGATGCTTTTGAATGTAGTATCAAAAGAGCTACCCTGATATTCACAAATAATTCACACACTAGCATGCCAATGCAGATTTTATATTAGTTCGTAAAAGAAAACGATTAGTTACCGAACCATCACCAGATTTAGCCAACTCAATGGCCATTTTCATGAAGCTGGAAATTGATTGCGAGTCTTCTTCACTAAATCCGGTAATTCCATCGATATTGCTGTAATTGGAAGTAAAGAAAACATTGCAAAGATCAGTCAGGATAGGCAGAACATCGAACCATTCAAACTTATACATTTTCAGAATTCAGGGATTATTTGGATAAGGAACAATCACTACAGCCTATAAAAAAATGAAACATTGAGCTTAACACAAAATAGAAATGATAAACAAAATTTAAACACTAATTAAAATATCAAATCATGTAATTTCTAAACCATACATGATCTAGGGCAAATCCAACTAAATAATTAGGTCTACAACCACATGCCAACCAATGTATCTTTCATAAAAACATCAGAAAACACAATCTAAAATATCCAATATCTTTTTTGAAGAAAGGATATAGAGATCTTACAAACAGCCAAAAGAGAAAAAAGAAGATGAGAAAAATAAAAACAAATAATGCACTCTCAGCTCGTCAAATTTTTCATAAACAAGGCCTTCCAAGCTGCCATCGCAAGATAAATATAGAGACATGTTGTAGAACTTACTAGGTGGGGGGATGAAATGATGTTGGCCACAGCTTGCACTGTTCTACCCACTCTTCTCGAGATGTTGCAGCATATTTACAGATCTGGAATAGGTTCAGAACTAGTCAAACCTGAATATTTTTAGAGACGCTTCTGACAGTAACACTAAACATGATTTAAACTTCAAACTCTGATGCACAACACTTGATGAACCTCCTCTAAATTCACGAGATTGAAATTTACCAATATTTATTTTAACGTTGAACCAATATTAACTTAATACTTCTCCAAAAAAAAATTTCAAATAAAAATCAGATCGCTGAGATTTCTAAGGAGGCAATTGCTAATTAACAATTGAGATCTCAACGTTACAAGAAAAGAAAATAACCCACTTTTGTAATATATGGACTCAACTGGTAAGAATCGATTAATTGTTGCAGATCTTGAGGCAAGCTGCTCAACTTATTGTCCTCAGGAGCAAGACATAAGATAAGAGATAGATGAGGCTTCCCTGTCAAAATGCCAAATTTAATATTATAATGTGGGTGCATCCAAGTACCATCGGTGTATATATTTAAATGTGATGTACAACCTCCTATGCAGACACAAACATCTTTGAAAGATATAAGAAGGAAATGAAAAAAAAAAAAAGACAAAGTTCATACCTCCTTCAACTTGTTTCTTTTGTATCCGCTTTACATGATGGAGATTTTCAAAGGGAGCTATCTGATTCAAACGCCTATTCAAATAAAACACAAAAAATGCTATCACATTAATCTTTGAAGTCCAAAGTGAAAAGGGAAAAAGGAAACAACAATTCCTTTCGAAAAGCAACAACAAACTTCAATACATTAATTGCAATGTAATTACAAAATTGAGACTCAAAATACATATATTTGATGCAGTTTTAACCTTATTATAGTGTTGGCAAGCTTTGGCTCAATTGTTGATGCAAATACATCCACTGCAATATTCATGTAAAAGAAAAATGATCAGTTAAAAAATTTCAAAACCTAATTACTGAAAAACAAAAGGTGAATTATTTACAGTAGAAGTCTCACCGGTAGGTTGTTGGTCAGGTGGAACTTGTAGCTTGCCAGGGATGTGTATGATTTGCCATGTCCCCATCTTCTCGTTCATTATCTTGCTCTCTCGAATCCCTAACAACAGAACATATCCCTACACCATTAAAATATACATATGATTAACTTAATCAACTCAAACAAGAATTCACTCGAGTTCATTCTGAACATGAATTCACTTTTAGAATTATAGTTTAATCTTTGACACAACGCAAATCCATTAATTGTTCCATTCACACCTAAAAAGGAGAGAAAAGAACAGACCTAAGAAATATACATTGAGAGATCAAGAAACAGATCCAGTGAGGGAGAGCCACGTGAAAACAAGAGCGGAGTTGCAGCGAGGAGGGACAATCGTGGTCGTAGTGTTGATTAAAGCTTCCGCCCGTGAAGTTGCAGCGGGGAGAGTGGAGGAGTCTAAGAATGGAATGAGACTGACTGCGGCGTCAGAGGAGGCGAGAGATGAGACAGGGAGGGGTCGGTTTCATTTGGGTTTATGGTTAGGTTGAGAACAACCTAACTACAAATGGAAAGGTGGTTCAGCCTATTCGGTTACTTGGCTTGGCAAAACTTATTTAAATCGATCTGAATAAATACTGAAATTACCCAAATTTCTGAAAATCAAGACCAAACAGTAGGGGTCTTCAACAAAATCATTTAACTGCTTAATCTACCCAGTTCACCCTGTTTGATCTGTAAATTGTGGTTATTCGCAACTGGGGATAGTTACGAATGATCATTTAATAATTTCGTTTTTTGGGGTTAAGATGTAGTTGGAAAAACTTTTTAAATGCTGAAATCTAGTAGCGGAGCCAAGATTCTTTAACCAGAATTTTGGCTACACGATGTCGGAGAAAATTTGGGGCATCAGTAGCAATTACGATTTCAGCATCACAAAGCCAACGTTAAGACAACACACAGCTACGTGCAAAATAACTATGAGATTCTCCACATTATATCATTAGTGTATCTTTCCTAAAAGATATAATTGACCAAGACCAAAAATGTACAACAAAGAATGGTAAGTTGTAGATATTTTTAAACTTCTTATAAATAATAAAAGCTGCAAGAAATGCTCCATTTTCCTCTAATATTAACAATCTTCCCGAGTTGCTGTTAACTCAGTAAGCCAATGTGCAAAGACAGAATACTCCACCTTATTTATTTATTTTTTCCACAGGAAAGCAAAGAAGATGAATGCCAAAAAACTCTTTCTGTAATTCTGATGCCATCATAATATTGACGAACAAGCTCCTAAACAATAATATCTTGACTTAAACCCTCTATGCTACCTTCATCATGTTTTATGTTAAAAGGGAGAAAATGAACCTATCATGCCTCCCCATTCAGCTTGTAAGAAAAGGCAACGCTCAAGGGTTTTTAAGGGGAGATCTCATTGATGGATATTTCTGTCATTAACAATAACTGGAAAGCGATGAGATGAAAATGCGAACAAATCAGACAATCTTAAGTTAATATTCCAAAGAGCTCTAGATCTATAAATAGGGGTCAATGTCCAGCATAGATTCCCTGGCATCAAACACAGAGACATTCATTTTCTCAAAATCATATCCTTGATTTGCTACGGACATCAACCTTAAACAATTTCAATAGTGCAAACCTAATCTTCTCTTACAACAGTGATAGCTTGTATCATAAATGAAATCATTCAATGAAGTGAACTCCCTTCCCTTTCAATGCAAAACACATTCATATTTGACAACCGCCATTAAAATTATCACATTTGATTTCAAATCCAGTATTGAATCAATAAACCAATTGCAAGAATTTTCATATATAATGAAGGCAGAATCAGATTAATCTAACTTCAAGATCATCTCAAGAAAGTTCATCAATTGCACATTTGCCACACTAGCCTATCAACAATTCCAAATAATCCTCCAAATATAAATTAACGAATACTTTCCGCAGAACTATTTAATTATAAATGTTTGTAGCCAAAATTGCTAAAATTTGCGGGCTACAAGAAAAAATTGTTACACCAAAAGAATTTATCAGAAAAAGAAAGAAAATTTCATAAACTGAAATCTCAGAAAAATCACCTTCAAACAGAGCAGGAAGCTGGAAGAGCATCCCAACCTTTTTTTGATAAACTGAATTTTTCTGAAAAATAGGGATGAAATGAGGGACGGCTTACCGGGGAGGGAACGCTGTCGGCGAAGGAGAACGAGGCGAGGTGGCGGCGCGGCGTGGAGAGTGGAGCACGAGCACTGGACGCAACGAAGAGAAAGAGAAGAGAAGAGAAGAGTGGTCTGCGAGATGGAGCGAGCGGCTGTGCGAAGAGAGAGAAGAAAGAGAGTGTTTTTAAGAGACCCGTGCAAAACGCACCGTTTTGCCCTGGTTTATTTTTTTTTTAAACCACATCCATTCCAACCGGTTCACCCACCAGCTTACTCGGACACTCACCAGTGGCGTATTACACTACATATATTGAAATTGCATCTCAAAACTAAACCGCCCAAACCAGAATCAGTTTGGTCAGTTAAACGTATTGTAGGTTTTCGAACACCGCCTAAACCCTGCAATCCTGCAGCACTCTTATAATTTGCTCGGTCAAACAAATAAAAGCGCCTATGCTGCTGACTCTCGCCTTCACCTTGTCTCAACTAATAAAATCGACCGGGTTTCGTGTCGCAGCCCTAATCCTTGTTTCAGATTCGGGTACGGTTGATGGCATGGAATAAAATTGTTGAAAGGAAAGGACACATCACAATTTCATTCGGTTTTTCATGAAATAACGAGCTAAAACAGAAACTGTATTAACCCATTTTCCAACCCCTAAAACTGAACCCAAAACAAACCCGATTTTGATAGGGAAAAAATATACAACCAAGCGGAATTTCAATAATTTCAGTTTAACTCGATTAAACCAAATACTGCAGAGTGCAGACCCCTATACACAGAACACCTGAAGGCTAATAAGTTAATTAAATAAGAGGTTGGAAGCCATTACAAAATACGGAAACACATGAGGCACAGTTTAGCAAAAAGCGCATGCAACAGTTTCGAATGCGTACAGCATACTGCATTTGCATCAGATTCTTTTGACAGCTGTTTTACAGTTTAGTAGGTCACTAATCTCACTTTTCCCACTCCAACTCAGGAATCCGTCGATCTATGGTGGTTGGTTTCCCTGTTACGTAACCAGGAAGTTGAGCAGTGAGGCGATCCCAACCCATGATGTGGGGTAATGCAAACTGCACAAAAGATGGAAAGACAGAAGATGAGTGACATAGTAACCAGATAGAAATGCAAAACTGGGAAAGAGAAATCTACAAACTCGAGTTAAGCTGACAGTTTCAAGAGAAAAAAAACCCAAAATACAGAGCTAAATTTGTGCTGTCATAGCATTAAGGCATTTGATGATGGTTTGATCTTCATTAGATGCATTTATTTTGTACTTAGCACTACCAGATACATTATTTGCTCTTTTTTCTCTTAGATAGCAGTCACCTCACGCATAGGATTTAGCTCTAAAAAGGTAAAATAAAATGGTTGCAAAACAAAGCTTGAGAATATGCCATTTATAAGAAGTAATGCAAAACTAATTTCCATACGGTAGCCCTTACTTCTCCTTTCAGTTCCATTTGCATTTTCTGTTAAAACTTTCTTTTGGCGAAAACTGTAAAGCAAATGTAAACTGTAGTGGCAGTGAGTAAAATATCATACACTGCAAGCCGTCTTCAGCACAGCAAATTCACCAGGTGTCATGTGAATAGTTAACCGTTCGGTGGTTTTCAGAATGTTGTTGGCAACATCTGCAACAACAAAAAAAAAACCGCCACAACCAAGACAAAAGAAAGAGGAAATGTGATTTTCAGAATGTTCCATGTCATAGAAAATGAACAGAAT
>CAODLS011345305.1:0-10497 GCA_948243855.1 Flueggea neowawraea | reverse complement strand
GTGAGTCCATTGTAAATAAGCAAAAAAAGTCGTATGGAGAGAGATGTACGCCATAGGATAAATTCCTATATTGATCATTAAATGACCAAATGCTAAAATTGAGAGATTTAAGCATATTCTGTCTTAAAGTCAGAAGTAATCCTGTTAAGTGTTGATTAAGATTAGATGGCAAAATACATCGTAACCGAAGCTTCTGTATGGTGTTAAAAATATTGTACAAACATGCGCTCCTCTAAGGGAAGGAAAGAACATCACAACACATGATCATACCATGTGTGATATATACACGACCAAAGGGATGGAAAAGATTAATAAATGATCTCACTTTTCCTAGTGTGAGACCCTACCGTGAACATGTGGTTCTCGGTATTACCTACCCTTAGAACCCTTAACACATTCAAAACGTGTAGTTGATTTTGGCTACTCTAGCTTGCTGTTAATGGTCATGATTGATTCGACCAAGCGTGTCAAGCTGGGCAAGTAAACTTAGCTATGTGGATTGTCTGTTGTAAGAGGGGAAGTTCATTTCTAGATACATTTGCACTAGTCTCATTAGTTTGCTTAGTCGACTCTCATGTAGTATGTTACATGATGTGTGAACTATGAGTAAAGTTTTTGTGAGATCGAGAAGTTCGAAAGCAGCAATTGTGTGGTTACGAACTAGGGAAAAGCATATGTTTCAGCAGTATGAGTTGTTATTGTATACACTTTGGTATAATGAAGTTATTCTTCAAAAAAATGTCTTCTAACAGGATTAAGTTAAGAGCTGTTATATATCCCTAATAGGTGTACAGCAATTACGCTCTCATCGTATGCTGGTTGTGCGGTCTATTTGCCTGTATGACGAGATGATCGAGCATAGTTATGTGAGTGCTAACCATATTACATGATGATGTATCATACCATCATGTGCGAGTAGGAGATGTTAGAAAAGCGGTCTGCCTATGACGGGTGAACTGAACCGGTCGGTCAAGGTATGAACCGAGACCGTGAACCGAGACCAATTGATAAGCCTAATTGAGTTGGGCCCATTAGGCCCACAGGCCCGTTAGGCCCAATTGGTGGCCTATAAATAGGTGAAGGTGGGTGAAAAAAGTGGAAGAGGTGGAGAAAGAAGGAAGGAAATAAAAGAAGAAGAAAAGAAAGAAAGAAAAGAGAGAAAGAGAGGGAGGAAAAATGTTTTCTCCTTCCCCCTCTGTAACCTGCTTTTTCCTCCGTGACATCTGTCTCCATCTGGAAGAATATGTTCTTCCTGGGTACTCGATCTAAAGAGGCATCTAGACTACGAACAAGCCGAGCACTCCCGTCGATTATCCGACCGTAGTTTGTTCGCGAGACCAACATCGAAACCTGGTCCTGCAGCTGTTGTCTGCTGCTATGCTTCCACCGGAATCGAGGTAGGTAACTTGAACCACCTTTTATATATTGTTTATTTGTTAAACCGGTACACGATTCCTTCAAAAATAAAACAAACCACTTTGTCTATTTATTTAATAATTAGGGCAGAATACAACATTGGCAAAAATTAAAAAAGAAAAGAAAAGACCCCCTCTATATATATTATTTTAAGTCCAACAAACTATTATTGTAACAAAAATGTACAAGGCTTCAATTGTGCCGACGGATATGCCGTTCAGGTTCCAACACACATGCAGTGACAGAGCTAAAATGGACACATGCTTGTAAATTTCTGGGGACGAAAATGTATAGACATGAATATAAGTACATCATATATTATATTCATTAAGGTTAAAATTTTAAGAAAATATTAGATGGACATATTTTTAATAAATTGTGCATATAATATATTTTTTTCTCACAGAGTTGAACACAAATCAGAACTACCACAAAATTCCAAAGTTAATAAAATAAAGGTACTCATTGCACAATTTTTAGTTTTTAATTTATCACAAAATGTGTTGACAAAAAACCTATTATATGTTGAGGGTCTCTATCTCATTAGCTTGGTTGTCACTATCACTAGTTCTCACCATTAGTAAAACAACGTAATTAGCATTGCATTGGATTCTTTAACGTACACGCATGAGAAATGAAATCCATAAATCTTTTTCTTAATGGAAAATCACTCCCCAACTGAACTAACTCAGCTAATTCAGTGGTGGCACCAACAATCCTTGTATTGGTTAGCTGATCCTAGAAGGTATATTGGAGGGTATGAAATCCACAATTTGTTGATTAATTAGCACCAATTGGATTTGTAATCTGAAACAAATTCAATATTAATGGATTGGAAAACATATTTAATTTTCAATAGATATGGCAAGACCACCCAATATCCCTTGCATGCTATAGATGAGCTTATCAACGATACCGAATATTAGTGCTGACTTTTCTGCTTTGGAAAATTTTCAACAAATACGTCATTGACTTGCTCATGAGAAAAAGATCGGTTGTACGACGCTTCGTTTGTGCTGATCGATCTGTCGTTCTGTAGAAATAGTTAGTGTGACGTGTACAAGATATTCTCTCGATACTTTCAGTTAGTTTACCTATTTTGATGTTGTTCACGTTCACCTTCCAATATATCTTGATGATTATGAATTGCTGTACAAGTAACCTTTTTAACAGAGATTAAATGTTGATGATTGGCTTGCCGCAATGTTTTACGACAGCAAGATACGCGATGTCGCATGATGCCGATTCTCATTGTAGACGACCACTCGTTTATTTGAAAGAGACATTAATCAGAGGCAGACAGCAGTCTGGCAAATTTTAGTGGCGTCCATATTGTTTTACATATCGTATTCTGGAGAAATTTGTTTTCAATTCAACGCTTCTTCTCTTCATTTCTCCTGATCATAATTTCTGGTTGACTGAAGATTCTCCGCCACAAAGTATACTCATATGACATTGTCTGTCTTTAAATTAATCCCTATACGTGCATTTAAGTTGCGTTTTTAATAAAGAAAATGAAAGCAACAAGTTAACTTAGTAGTATTTATCAGCAATGTCCTGCAGGCAAGTGCAGAGCTCTTGTGGCTTATAAATCATTGGCATGTGATCAGAACCAGGGATAACCTCCACCTGATCCACAGGATTCTTTTCAATCAACCACCGCTGAAACTCGTCATTGCGGTCGTCGCAGATGATGTACACTCGAGGAATGGAACCGTATCTCTCTCTAGTAAGCACAATTTCTTCATTGTACAGAGGGAAAGGTCTCACCAACATTGTTGCCAGAACCAAATCCTGACTCAATGTGTCATGTTTAGGACTGTTGGTATATTATATAAGGTTATAAAAGTGGCATACGTTTCGTTAAAAGGATGGATTTATATACACGAAGTCTTAACATAAAATTAGCAAAACATGCCCGCTAAGCCTAACAAATAGCATAATTATGGTCATTTCTAAAAACATGTAAACTAACTGAAAGTGACAACTTTATCATGTTGACACATTCATGATCACTACTTCCTACATCTTAGCAACTTAAAAGTCGTAATTCAACACTCTTCCTTGGTTTTGATAGTTGCTAAGTCAAAATAGTTCATCTTCCTAGATTGATTTGATGATGTGTTAGCTTTAAAATCTTGTTCTTGTGTTGTACAAACTTTTTCTATGTGACTTATTTACCCACACTTTTTGCATTGGACATTTGGTCTCCACCACCATCTTTTATGTGGATAATTGGCCTTCTTATAATATGGGCATGCAGGATATTTTCTGAAGTTACTGCTAATCTTGATTTGGCAAAAAGAGCTCCCTCTATAGTACATTTTTCTGTTATAAGTCTTCTTTATTTTTGGACTTACAAGGCATTCACTAATTCTGCCAAGGATATGCTTGACAAATCATTTGATTTTTCTAGTGAGGAAATTTTTTACTTATATTTTTTAGGCAAAACCACAAGAATTTTTTGCATAACTCGTTCATCAAAAAAGTTCTTACCGAACAACCTTACCTTGTTTACAATGCACAACAACTTGTTATAATATTCTTTGATGGTTTTGAGCTCCTTCATTATCAGCATTTCTAACTTCCTAATCAAGTTGAGAGCTTGCATATTTTTTGTTCTTCCATTGCCTTAATACTTTTTTGAGAAATTAATTTTTGAGCCATTAAGATTTGCCATAATTAATAGATCAGTCCCATGTTTTTTTGCAAAAACAAGTTCATCCTTCACGAGTGCTTTTAAATAACGGTGTTAACAGAAATAAAAATTTACGAAAATACCCTCCCTTAAATTTCAAAACCACAGTCATTCCTCCTGATTTTTCTCTCTCTCTCTCTCTCTCAAACCTCTCCTTTTCTCTCAAACCCGAATGCTCTTTCATCAAAATCATTGAATCGTTTCGTCCAATACCCATCCAATTTCTAATAAAAACTAATCAACCTTGCGAAAAATCAAAATCGCTTTCGTGTCCTCATTTCCAGATCTGTGCTCAAATCGGCTTTCACTTCGTTCCTCCGCCATTTGATTAAAGTGGTTTTTGCTACTGTTTCTGGATTGATTTTGCTTTGTGGGTTGTTGTGGTCTTTTCTTGTTAAAGGTTTTGAGCTTCTGGGTTTTGAAGTAGATGTGGCTTAACCTAGTTTTGTTGGTTCTCTGTTTCCTTCATGGTGGTGACGATGATTGTGACTAGATGTGATGGGTTTGGCATGGTGGTTTTGTTTGATAGTGGTGGTTATGGAGGTGGATGTGTCTAAGATGGGTGATGGTGAGTGTTGTTGGTGGGTTCGAGCTTGGTGGTGACTAGAGCTTTAATGCTGGCTGGGTATGGTGGCTTCAGATTCTGTCGTCACCGACAGTTCTTCAGCGCGCAATTAAAGCAAAAGCAGGCATATCTGAATCGGGGTTCTATGTCTTTCTCGCTCTTGTTGCGACTAAGATTGGCTTCGCGTGATTGCTTCTAATAAGGACCGTAATGTCTATGAGTTGAGATACTTCAACATTGTTGAGAACGAAGCCGAAGAAGAAGATTAAATTGGTTAATGTCTTCTTGTTTTGTCTTAATGTTAGAATGCTGCTTTTTTAAGAATTGATTTCTTGATATTAGATTTTGATATGTGATTTTTTTTTCAACACTTCGTATGTTGGTTGTTTGGTTATATACGAGATTACCATGAATGTTGAATCAAGACCTTTTTATTTCTCAGTTTAATTATTGCTTGACACATTATGCCTCAGCAATTGAAAAATATGCATCTTGTAGTGATGCATTTCCACAAGTTTGTTAGAATTGGTACAACTCTTGAGGTGGCTTGATTGTTTTGAGATTTGGTAGCAGATTGAATGTGGATGATGATTAAAAATAAAAGAATTTTGAAGTCAAGGAGCCAAGGAAAAGACGTTAATGGCAAATGGGTTCAAGATTGTTTTGAGATTTAGTGGTAGATTTTAGTAAGCAAAAATGAGGAAAATTAGTGTTCATATGATAAAATAGAATGAACAATTTTGTCTTTAAAATTTCATTTAAAATAAAGCACACAACACATGAATATTTTACTAACAGATTAATAATTCGCCACTGACAAAAAGACTTAAATGCAACGGATTTTGAACTTTAGAGATGTGTTTTTAACATTTTAAAAACATAAGGATTGATATACTAATTAGGACAAATCTTAGATACTCAAAAATTAAATTCGCTTCTCTTTTCTGAGGTAGTCCCAGATAACTTTTGTTAAATCCAAATTCATGATTCTTGTGAATATATTACTTGAAACAGTAGAGAACAAACATATTTTGCTTTAAACTTTTTAATTTTTCTCTATTTATAAGTCTTTAACTAAGTCATCGTTGGATTTATTGACAACGGCAGAATATCATAGTCTTCCTCTATAGCTTTCCAAAGATCGAAAGCTCGAGATGGACAGTCATTTTGACAGCCCATTGTTACATACTTAGCGCTTTGTACAAACTAAGTCGTGGGACACTTAGTCTATTTTGATGGCACAAATAGAACTAAGTAAGCTTTGATATTGATTTGAGTGAAGTAGGATGAGCAACTAAGGCAAATGGAGGTTTGGGTCAAGTAGAAAGTAAATATTGAGAGCTTTAGAGTTGCTGGAATGTGACCTTTATACAATTGTTCAAGCTTGTCCAAGCATCTTTACAAATGAAAGGGGTGGCATTTATATAGGCAATCCACCTCCTCAATGTGTGGCTACAATTACTTCGCCTAGAAAATTCTACACAATTCTTATGTACAAAGATGTTCCAACAAGTGTTGGAACAATCTGGAGTTTTTTTGAATGTTACGATGTAGGCATAGTATGGAAATTTCTAGAATAATGTGGAGAAGTATGGAGTAGGCAACACATCCTAGAATTTTCCAGAAGTTTATTGACAACTCCATGCCTGCTTCTTGACAATTCCATGGCTTAGCCAATTTTCTTCATCACTCTAGCACATTCTAGAGATTTCCTTGGCAAGGCTTGGTAGTCCAGATACTTAGTCATTCTTCCACAACTCTCCAACGCGTTCAAGAGACTTCTGTAGCACACATATTTGTCTAGGTGTTTTCCGTAACACTCAAGCACGCTCTGGAGTTTTCCGTTGCTTACTAGCACATCTTTGGTCTAGGCAGATGGCAGCCCATTCTTGCCATGACGTAGCCAAAATTCGGCCTAAACAAAATGGGTCGTGACACCCTCCCCCACTCAATCTCGTGACGTCCTCATTGCGACTTGAGGCTTGGAATTTTTGATGTGCTTGGGGAGTTGTCTTATCAAATATTTGCGTTCCCACGTAACCTCGTTGTTGGGTGGAGTTTTTCATTTCACCAAGTTTTCGATGAGATTGGGAACTCCTCTTCTTTTTATCACATAGTCTGCAAGGATGCATTTGATTTCCTTGTTGAACTCGATGATGAGAGTCGTTAGAGCTCATCTCGAAACTCCGCTGAAATTGGAAGGCCGCAATCAAAACAGTTTTTGATTTCGACATACTCTTCAAAGGGATCGCTCGAAGCTTGGAGTCGTCGAGAATCACTAGAGAGCTCATAGAAGGAACCAAAATGGCAAAGGCCTTGTCAAAGAATACTAGACCAAAGACGATTTTATAATCGTCCATAGGCACAATGGTAAAGTGTAGCGTACATTGCCGATCACCGATTTTCACCTTCACGCCTTGTGTCGTGTCGAAGGCAGGGTTGGCTTCCGAGTTTACAGCCTTAATGGTGCCAACGTCCTTAGTCAATTTCAAACCAAGGCGTTTTCCCTCTTGCGGGTCAATGAAATTGTGTGTGGCTCCCATGTCCAACCACGCACAAATTGATTTGTCTTTGATGAAGGCATCAACGTGTAATAGACTTCCTTCCTTTGTGGAAGTCGGCAGAAGGAATTTGGAGAGTGCTCCCAAGTATTGCAACGAGCCCATACTTGCTTGAGGCTCGTCTTAGGGGGCTAGATTTGTCAAACTCTGCGATGATGGCATTTATCGCCTTTCGTTTTGGACAGTCATTCGTCCAATGTGGACCGCTGCAAAGGAAGCAAGAACTAGGCGGTTTGGAGGCAGGCTTGGTCTTACCCGAGGGTCCTTTATCTTGCTTAGAGCCGCCATTAAAAGATTTCTGGTAGCTCACTTTGCCTTTGTTGGGATCCTCGTTTGGTGTTCCCTCATTCGCTCTAGAGTTGGGTTTCTTGCCTTTGTCACGTGTGGCATAGTCCTTGAAACTTTCTGCCGCAACAATTGCTTCATCAAAAGTTCACTCCACACCGATCTAATTCCATCTTTGCCCAATCCTTCAACCCATCTTTAAAGTCAAAGAAGAGTTGGTCGTTGGTTATCTCAGGAATCTCGAGCATCAGACTGGTGAATTCCTTGACATACTCGGCAATTGTTCCCGTTTGCCTCAACTATCGAAGCTTGCTACGTACCTCATCGTTGGCGTTGTGAGACACGAATTGCTTGTGAAGATCGACCTTGAATTGATCCCATGTGTTGATGAGGCAAAGGCCGTTCTCTCTTTCGGCATGTTTGCGCCTCCACCATAGTTGTGCAGCATCCCTAAAGAAGATAGCAGCGTTGCTAATCATTGTGAAGTCTTCGGTGACTCCAATGGCTTCAAAGTATTGTTCGAGGCCGAAGAGGAAATTTTCCACCGTAGTGGTATTCCTCGTGTCATTGTACATGGCAGGCTGGGGGACTTTCAAACCTTGCGGGGCGAACGTGCTTACGGTCACCGTACTAGTCGAGGGTGGACTGCCTCGACGGATGGTGTTCATCTCTCTACGAAACTCTTGCATCTCATCTAAAAGAGTTTTATGTAGGTCGTTGAACTCTTGAGCAAAGGAGCGTGGTTCTCCCCTAAAAGCGCTGCCAAGGTCTTTGATCATGGACTTGGAAGCCCGAATGATTTCACATTCTCATGGATTAGGTTGTCCATTTGATCGGTGAGCTCGCCAATGGTTGTGGTGACATTGGCCAAGCTCTTCTCGAGGACAACAACTCAAGTCTCCAATATTTCCCTCATTGGAGCCTTGCACTTGCCCCGTTTGGGTTGGACGAGTTGCTCCTCGCGCCCGCGAACATGTTCGGTGTGTTGCTCCTCAATGTTGGTAGCAACAACAATCTCCTCACTCCCATTTGCTCAACCGAAGTGAGAGGTCCCAAGGATTGGAACGTTGCTCTGATACCAACTGTCACGTACTTAGCGTTTTGTACAAGCTAAGTCACACGACACTTAGTCTATTTTGTTGGCACAAATAAAACTAAGTAAGCCTTAATGTTGATTTGAGTGAAGTAGGATGAGCAACTAAAGCAAATGGAGGTTTGGGTCAAGTAGAAAGCAAGTATTGAGAGTTTTAAAGTTGCTGGAATGTGAGCTTTATACGATTGTTCAAGCTTGTCCAAGCATATCCAAACATCTTTACAAATGAGAGGGGTGGTCTTTATATAGGTAATCCACATCCTCAATGTGTGGCTACAATTACTTAGCCTAGAAAATTCTACACAAGAGAATTGTACAAAGATGTTCCAACAAGTGTTGAAACATTCTGGAGTTTGTAGGAATGTTATGGTGTAGGCATAGTATGGAAGTTTCTAGAATAATGTGGAGAAGTATAGAGTAGGCAACACAACCTGGAATTTTCCGGAAGCTTCTTGACAACTCCTTGCCTTATCCAATTTTCTTCATCACTCTAGCACATTCTAGAGATTTTCTTGGCAAGGCTTGGTAGTCCACATACTTAGCCATTCTTCCGCAACTCTCCAACGCGTTCTAGAGACTTCTGTGGCACACATATTTGTCTAGGCGTTTTCCGCAATACTCTAGCACGCTCCGAAGTTTTTCGTTGCTTACTAGCACATCTTTGGTCTAGGCACATGGCAGCCCATTCTTGCCACGACTTAGCCAAAATTCAGCCTAGACAAAATGGGTTGTGACACCATGCTTGGTTGATGTTGCCATCAAATGATGGCGGTGACAGAGAAAATGTTATAGGTCCCTTAAGAAAAGGGGGATTATAGAGGTTATAAGTCACTTGAGAAAAAGGACTCTAATAGCACTTTGTTGATATATGATATGAGATTATAAAAATGACATATAATTTATTAACAAAGATGAATTTATATGCATGAAGTCTTAACATAAAATTAGCAAAACATGCTCACTAATCCTAACAAATAACATAATCATGGTCATTTTTAAAAGCATACTCTCTCTATCCCACAAAGATAAATCACCTTTCTTTTTTAATTTGTCCCAAATTATAGACTTATTTCCTTTTCAATACTAATAGTTATGTCACATTATATTAAATTACACATACTTAAATGCATAGTAAATTGTATCATTAACTACTCATTGAATAGTAATAAGGATATTTTTGAAAAACTCTACTAAAATTAATAACTTCAACTAACTTTCTTAATCTATGTGAAAAAAAAAACTTACTTATCAATATGGGATGGAGGTAGTATAATCTAACTAAAAGTGACAACTTTAGCATATTGACACATTCATGACCAATACTTTCTGCATTTTAGCAAACTAAAAGGCATAATAATTCAACAAGGACTGACACAACTCAGCATAGCTTCCAGAAACATTAGACTCTTACTCTTACCTCAGGTGGTGATAAGTGATAATGCTTGGCAGCCATGTATTTAGGTCCTAGAAATGATGCAGTTGGAGGGTTATTGTTCCCATTGCCGAACACTTACTGGTTGTCCATCATGGAAACTGGTTTCTAGGAAAACTGCACATAGTTGCAGTGAAGACGGTTGAAAGTTTATACATTGGCATGATAATGCAAGATCAATTAGGGATTCAGAGAGTACCTTTTAGGGATTCAAAGAGTACCTTTTTTGCTATGTCTTTGAAACTTAAGTCAGGACCAGGCATAGTAGCAGCAGTGAAGACACCAACTGAGATTTTCTCAGGGAACTTTTCCATGGCAATAGACATACAAATCCCGTTCATACTATGACCTACAAGAACTACTCTTTCTTCTGGTGGCAAAGAAGCCATGAATTCCATTAAAGGCTCATAATAGTCAGAGAAAGAATGGAGCTCATTAACCTGCTTT
>CAODLS011345210.1:0-14731 GCA_948243855.1 Flueggea neowawraea | reverse complement strand
AAAAGATTAATGAGCGAGATAATGATAATTACAGCTTTAGTGGCATCCCAAGAGCCAACAAGGGGAACAGAACCGTAGACATGAGGAATAAGGTCTCCTTTACGCTTATAATTCTCCATTTTGAGAGAAACATAGAGCTGACCACCACCTTGATCCTCTCGCTCTTGGCTTTCATGAGACCCACCGTCGGCGTCCTTCGACGAACCAGTTCCCATTCTCAATTACTCACCAGGGGAAGAGAGAGAGATGGCAGTGAAATAGAACAGTGTGTATTGTGTTTGGTGAAAAGAGCTGGTGCTACGTGACTATGTATTTCCTGTTGGTGTGAGAAAGTGTGGATAAGAGAGAGAGAGAGAGAGAGAGAGAGAGAGAGAGATTATATATGTAACAAGAGAATATTTTTTTGGAGTAAAGAAAGAAATGAGAGGTGGACGATGGATGAGACTGAATATTTGCTGGAGAGTGCTAGATTTTGAGATTGGGCCAGTGGTGGCGCGGGCCTACTCCTTGGAAGTCCAGTCCCAACAAATATTTTTAGGGGTAATTATTATTGCATCCTGAGTTATACCGTAATCTCTTATTCAGTCCCTCAGTTTCGAAAAACATCCTATTAAGTCGCTACTTAAACATAGCATCAACATAGAACAGATGTTTAACACCTAATTTTAGTATCATAAGTTTTGTACAGAGCATTTATATGCAAACTTGAAGAAACAGATACTAGAATTATGTGGTAAGCATATGTTATGGGCTAACGATGTGTAAAATATTTATTCCGCACGACCCGCTTTTGCTTATTACAGATACAATTTTCAATATTTTGTCCATACGTGTGTCACTTTTTAAATTCAAGGACATGTATTTTTATTTCGTATGGACAGGTATTCCATATGGACAAACTATGTTGTTGGTATGTTGTTTATATGTTATTTTTTGTTTATATATTGTTTGAATGTCGTTATATTTTGTTGATTTCTTGTTTATATGTTGTTTATATGTGTTTTATATGTTCAAAACAATAAATAAACAAATCTAAATTTTTATATATTGTTGATTTTTTGTTAGTACCTTGTTTATATGTTGTTTTTAACATATAAAATTCGTATAAATAAGATATATGTTGTTGTCTTGTTGTATATATGTTGTTTACATGTTGAAAATAATACATAAATAAATCTATAATTAATATGTTATTGATTTGTTGTTTATATATTGTTTATATGTTATTGATAACTTGTTTAGATGTTGTTTTTCAATATATAAACAATATATAAACAAGATATTAACAATATATAAGCAATATTAAAGTTTTAAAATAAGAAACAACATATAAACAACATACAAATAACATACAAACAAGTTTAAAACAAGTCAAAAAATGAACAAATTTTAATAAAATTCTAAACAAGTTTTAAACAATAAACAACATATAAACAAGTTTTAAGCAAGAAACAACATATAAAATCCATATAAACAAGATTTAAACAAGAAATAATATATAAACAACATATAAACAAGTTTTAAATAAGTCCAAAAAATGAACAGATTTTAAACAAATTTCAAATAAGTTTTAAAGGATATCAAAAAATGTAATTTATTAAATTAGAAATGTAATTTATAAAATTTGACACCATAATGTGCGTAATTTTCTATTTTCTGACAAAATATTAAAAGTAGGTGATCGAGTTCTTGCACGTGCACAAGAATCGATTGTAGTAATAAAAATCATTGGAGTATTCATTGGGTGTCGAATCCACACGGAACGTGTCTAATTGTAGTCAATAAGAAAATAAAAGAAAAATTAAACATCAAGGGATATGTTTTTGGGTTTTTAAAAATAAGAGCAAGCAAGAAAATAAAAATAAGTTAACAATAATAAGAAAATGTTAGGGTTTTGGAGATAAAACCAAGGATCTAGTTGCCTAATGAATGAAATTAGGTTTTAAGAAATGGGTGTGAGTGTTCTCTCTATATGAATCATTCAAGGCATCTCTCAAGGTCACTCGAGTCGTGCCTATACTTCCTATGAGGGTTGTTTCGGCATCACCTAGCCAAATTAGGCCCATTAGGTTCATAGAGGAATTTCATCGAACACCTTGTAGGCATATGTATACCTCTATCCTAAACCATACAAATTTATACTTGTAGACCTAACTCAAGCTTCATTTTTCAATTCATCACTTGGGCTTGTCAAAAACAACATTGTGATAGCAAAGCACAACATCATTCAATAATTAACAAGTCATAAAATCAATCACCAACAATAGATTTAGCAATAAAGGCATCAATAACAATAGATTTAACAATAAAAACACAATACCCATAATATTAATCATCCATTAAAGCAATATCAATCCAAGGTCTACATCTATAATACCTTAATAAGAATTTAAGCTAACATAATTACAAAATAAAGTATAAAAAAAGAAATGCATGTCCCAAACATATTTCCAAACAAAGAAAAAGAAGATAAAAGGTAGGAATAAAAACTTCTCTCAATGGGTGATGAAAGCCCTATTCAATCCTCTTTCTCTCTCTTCTTCAATCCTTAAATCTTACTTGGAGAATGGATAAGAGAATGATCCTCTCAATCTTGAATCTGTGCATCCAAGGTTGCCAAAAATAGGGTGGAAGATGAGTATTTATAGTTTTCTTGGTCCCCCACAAATTCTAACAAAATCCTTCCAAAATTGCCCCTTGAATGTGCTTTGGTCCCCATTTGATTTGTTGTCTTGCATCATTTTTCTCTCTTCAGAATGCCCTTCACAGTCATGATCAGTGCCATGACTCAGGCGTGTGACTGAGTCACCACTAGAAATTCGTCTCTTTCACGGCCATGAGCCTTGGCCATGAATGCTTCATAGACTTCGTCACTCCTACTGCTTCTTGGGGAGCTTCAAGTGTTCATCACTATCTTGGTTCACGGCTTGCATCACGGCCATGACATGCTCATGTTTTGGCTCACGTCTGTGATTGGTGGCTATGAGAGCATCACGGTCTTGGTCCATTTTGGCTCACGGTCTTGGTCATGACCGTGAGCCACCATTGTTTCTTCAACTTGTGCCATGACTTGATGACTTTGGCTTGGACACCTTTTGGCCACATTTTGCTCGTCATTCATTCCATTTCATTTGCACTCTTAGTCCACCAAATCTTCATGCCTTTTCCATCACTTTTAATCCATATTTCATGCATTCTCATTTACCCTACACAAAACACGAGAAGATATAAATTCGTGGAGCATTAAATACACTTAAGGTCAAAATGCTATCGATTAATGCTTGAATTAATATGTAAATTTAGCATATATCAGTAGGCCCAATGAATCTGTAATATATTAATGTGGTTGCCGTGAATCTAAAAATGACCCAAGATTTTAAATACAAAAAAGCAGAGTTGAAAAATCTTTCAGCTTTGTGCGACAAATTTTAACAATTCATACGGATGCTATCAACATCCATGGAAAAAAAATAACCTAGGGATCTACGTCCTTAATTCAAGCAACCGCCAAACAAACAAACAATTCTACATACTGCAAAACAATAAACACCAATCAAAAGTTTATGTGAGGTTGTCGTTAACATAAATTTCCATTTTCAGTTTAAAAGAAAAAATTTGACCAAAAACATTACAATATCAAAGAATATTGCAAGTTATTTTTAATTTGATATTTTCATCTCATGTACAACAATATAAAAGTATATTGTTGTTAAAAGTATGTTTGAGGTTGTGTGGAATTTCGTTTTTATTTTTTATTTTTTTTTACTAAAAACAACCTTATATCAACCTTAAGTAAACCTTATATCAACCTTTAATTTCTTTTGTACGGAATTTCTTTCTTTCTATTTTTTGTATTAAAAAACAACCTTATATCAAACTTAAGTAAACCTTATATCAACTTTCATTTCCTTTCCGTACGAAATTTTATTTTTTTCTTTTAATTTTTCTTGTTTTACTAAAAACAAACTATATCAACCTTAAAAAAAAGAGTTACGTATAACAATTGAAGTTTTTGACAATTTTCGTACGGAGTTTAACAGCAAAGCAATTTAAACAACCATAAATAAAGATATGCAAATCTGTCATAAAGAAAAACCAAAGGAAATACCAAACTTGCACAAAAAAATAGATCTGCACCAAACACAAAAGAAAAGCCAGATCTGCACCAAACACAAAAACCATATATGCACCAAAACAACCTCCATCTCCGATGCCATTAGAACAGAGAGAGGAATTGAGATGAGAGCTTCTGCTTTTTTATTGAGCGCAAGCAAAATCAAGAAATAGCTAAGAAAAAATGAACTGATACGAGAGAGTTGAGGAGAGAGAGAGCAGGAGAGAAAAAAGAACCAAAAAGGATTGGTAAGTGAAAGAAGAGAGAGACGAGAGAATGAGGGAATGGGAGCTTCGTACGAATCATTGTGACTGGTGGTGTTTTTAGGAGTTTTCGGAGTGCAAATCAACTTCTTCATAATCTGCAAGGTAGAAAAGCACTTGCATGTGAAAAACAACTAGAACAAACCTGCAAATGACCTGCGAAATCAAAGCAAACAGAACATAGAAGAAAATATGAATAAGGCGGTTTGGAAGTCGAAGCAAAAAGAAAAAGAATGGAAGAGAGAGAAATTATCAAACAGCAATAAAAAAATATTAGTAGAAAAGGCCAAAACTACTAAAAAGCCCAACTATGTAAGGATTGAAAAAGATATTCATTCAAAAAGTGAAATATGAGCCGCTTAATAAGAGAAAAAGGCCTAGTCCGTTTGCTGGTAAGAAAATGTCCAAAATATGGTGTATAGTGTAATTTATCCCTATTTTTATGGGAAAATAACATGTTTATGACAAAAATAAATACTGAATCTTACAAATGTCATCTCAGGTTTCCAACCATAAAAAATGGCAGAAAAAATAAACACATCTTTAAAATGTGTTCTAGAGAAAAATTGATTTTTTTTTAAAAAAATATTATTAAAAATATTGATTTCTCCAGAAGGTCTACAATGGTGTACACAAGAATTTAAAGGTGTACAAATGTGCTATTTTACAAATCCAAATGCATCCACTAAAGTTCTTTAATGGAGATCATTTTCTCACTCTAAAACCTCCCTTTCTCTCTCTAAAACACTCCTTTTAATTTGGTGGCTTTCCAAAGTTCCTAAAAGAAGTAATTTAAGGAATATTTATAGTTCCCTTTTTATATCACTGTTGAAATTCGTAACTTATTTATGACATTCATAAGCATACATGACAGCGAAAATAACAAAAAAATTTAAACTTAGAATTCCACCAATGATCTATGCACATCAACATACACTATTAGAGTTAGCAAATTTTACCTTAAAATCCAATGCTAAAGTGTATGATTGAATGGGGTGTTGGTGTAGTTTTTAGTATGAAACTCGAAACTCTTTCTTCAATGTTGCATTTGCTCAAACGTGACTAATTGTATCCACACAAACGAGCTTGCTTGAATCAGCAGTGTGTACTAGCACTTCGAATGTCTATTCTAGTCTCACAAAATTTTCTCTTTTTTTATTTGTGACACTCACAAATTTGGCATAACCATAAGGAGAGCATGTAAAATTCGGTCAAGCCTTTAAATAGAAGAATAGAAAACCCTAGTTTAAGTGTACTAGGTTCCTCTTACTTGTCCTACAAGCACATGAACTCCTTACTTGGTTAGGAGTTCTAATTAACATGATTAAATAAGATTTAGTAACCTTTGACCTAGTCAAACTACATACATGTTCCAAATTTTAATGGGCTATTTAATATTATTGAGTTTTTAATTACATAATACATTATCATTAAATAAATCACTCCCTTATTAAAATGCACGGACCTAATTTATGTCACACATAATAATAAGCCCAAAATATATTTAACCTAATAAGAAGTAATTTATATTAAAAGCCCATTATATTAAAGGATTATGTCTTATATTATATTTAAGACATAAATCATAAAACCCTGAATTATTAATAATTAATCAAATTAACCAACTTAGTAATTCATTCACCATAAAATAAAATATTTGTGATCTAATCTAACTCGTTTTAGTGTCTGGCCTAATAGGCCCACTCTAAATTGACAATGAACTTTGTCCCAAAACCTAGACCCATAGTTAATAAGAGATATCTAATAATACATTATAACAACCCAATATTAAGTGGAGTCAGTGATCAGAGTTTACCTTGCATAATTTGATATGTAACCCTTTTGTCTCACGATTTCTAGATTAAGCATAAGACATGGTTACATGTCAACCTTATTTGCTTAATGTGTTTCTCGATCCCCAAGTAGATTAATATAAAAAATGACATTGATAACCCCTTTATCAATTCATTTGAGTATGTATACATTCCATCAATCATTCTCATCAAATGACCTAAAGATATCACTCTTCATAAGAGGAACAAATTCGTCACTCTCACTATCACTCATCTACAAGATTCATGACATATCTAATCATAGCCTTTATTGTTATCCTTTTACAGATAACGTTTGACTAAGTTAAAACATATGATTCCTCAAGTAGGAGTCTATAATGAATTTCAATTAGAGGACTCAAATATCACCACTGCATGAAAGTTACTTGTGACATTAATCCATAAAGTGCTTTCATAGTGGATTAGTAAAATACATATTCACTAACGTGTATCTATGTTCTAAGTGATATTTCATATCCATAATCAGTAAAATGTGATTATCCACTTAGCAACATATAACCTTAATTCATTATCATTCATATGATAACAATTGATTATGGACATTTAGAATAGTATTTTTTAACTTAGGGTTTTACTATCAAATCATACTTTATGATATAAGGAAGAATAAATTATTCATGCAGGCTTTAACTTCAAAAAACATATAATAATATTTCATAGATATGAAATGAAATACCCCTTTATTAACTGATAAATCAAATGACAATATACATAAATGATTGGACTAGGGCACCAAAACTAACAATCACAACCCTAAGGCATATTCTTCCAAAATTGCGGTAAGTCTACTAAGCTTTCAATCTTGCCAAGTAACCTTGCTTCCTCCTCTCATTGGCCAGCCATAGCCGTAGTCGTGGACAACTCTTCACCACAATCGTGGCCTTCTTATTTGCTTGTAGCCACCACTGCCGTGACAAAACATCATGATTGTGGTCTTGGGCAGCCTTGCTCCATGGTGATAGTGCTAACCATGGTGGTGAGTGTGGCGTTGGATAAGTCCTCTTGCCATGGCTCTAGCATTAGGTGTGGTATCTACCATGGTGAACTTCAATCAAACTTTTTCCTTCTCTTTTCCTTCATGCTTTCTTCTCGTTTATTCCATCCTTTTATTCCCTTTTCTTCTTTAAACTCTTCCTCCATACAATATTTGCTTACTCTATATATTCGACTGAAATTGTGTGAAAAAACACATATAATTAAGAACAATTAGAGTAAGATATATAGGAAAATGTTGGAGCTCACACAATCACACCCATACAAGAAAATAAATAATAGAGAAAAGAGAAGACAACACAAGAAATTTTTAACGTTATTTGGCCTCTCAATAAACCTACATCCCCGAACTCCACTAAAATAAATATTACAATTTTTGGACGGACAAAATTGTTAAAATTGTCTCATTCTCACAAACCCAAGCCCAAGTTACAACTCTAGTTAACTAGCTTAGGATTTGTGATGACAAACAACTTGGGCTCAATGCTTATTTATAGGGCAAAATCCCTTTTGCTTTTTCACATCTAAGCAATATGGGGCAATTAGTTTCTCCAAAATTATTCCTAATCAATGTGGGACTTGAGGATTTATCCCAAAAGATCCTCCCTCTACCAAAATTTTCACATATCTTAACAGTTTTAGAAAACTGAACTCTCTTTGTAGTATTCGTCTGCATTGTCCTGCTACTTCCATTATCAAGGGAACATCCATCCAAATAATAAATATTTTTTCATTTCTTCCTTCCTTGCAACACCAAGCTATCACCTTTAAAAACCTTGCAGAACTCTCTATCACCAACATACTTCTACCCATGTGATGTCAATTCACCCAAAGAAATTATATTGACTCTTGCAATAGGCCAAACTTCATATCAGCAAGTGTTTTGACAACACCATTATGAAGTTTCATGCGAACTCTTCTAGTGCCTTCAACCTTCAACTTTTGTTCGCCCCCTACCTGGATATAGCTAAAATCTCCTTCTTTCTGCAAATTATCAAAATAATGATCTTCAACAAGATCATTGACAATAGTCAACAACACATCACTATAACCTTCAACAACATTAATCGAAGAATCACCAAATTTCTACTTACCCTTCATCATCCCTTGTAGACTCTTCAAGTCCTGCTTAAACTGTGGGCAGCGAGATTACATGTGGCCAATTTCTCAAAAAATAAAAGCATTCAACAATATTCATATCTCTCGGCCAAGATCTCGATCTTCCACCACCGTCTCCTTTACTGCAATTCCTCCCTTTTTCTCCATTCTTTACAGCTATGAGTATTTGAGGACCATCATCATCTTCTCTATCACCCTTTTATTCCCCTTCAATACCGCCATCTCATCATTCAACGACAAGGTGTTTTTCCTTGCTAACATCGTTTGCACCAACGGCTTGAAAAATTTAGGCAATGATACTAACGGAAGTAATTGTTAGTTTTGGTGCCCTAGTCCAATCATTTATATACATTGTCATTCGATTTATTATTTAATAATGAGGTATTTTATTTCATATCTATGAACTATTGTAATATGTTTTATGAAGATAAAACCTCTATGAATAGTTTATTCTACCTTATGTCATCATGTTTGACTTGATAGTAAAACCCTAAGGTAAAAGGAATATTATTCTCAATGTCCCTAAATAATTGTTATCATGAGAATGATAATGAGTTAAGGTTAGTATGTTGCTCCGTGAATAATCACGTTTTACTGGTTATGGATATGAGATATCACTTAGAACATAGATACACGTTAGTGAACATGTATTAGACTGACCCGCTATGAAAGTACTTCATGGATTAATGTTACAAGTAGCTTTCATGCAGTGGTCATATTTGAGTCATCTGACTGAAACTTACTATAGACTTCTACTTGAGGAATCATATTTTTTAACTTAGTCAAACATTATCCGTAATAAGATAACAATAAATGCTATGTTTGAATATGTCATGAATCTTATAAAGGGTAATAGTGAGAGTGACGAATTTGTTCCTCTTATGAAAAGTGATATCTTTAGGCCACTTGATGAGTAGGATTGATGGAATGTAAATGAATTGATAAAGGGGTTATCAATATTATTTTTTATATCAATCTACTTGGGATCAAGAAACACATTAACCAATATAAGGTTGGCATGTATCAATGCCTTATGCTTAATCTAGATATCGTGACACAAAATGAATAAATATCAAACTATGAAAGGTAAACTTAGATCACCTACTCCACTTAATATTGGCTTGCCATAATGTATTATTAGATACCGCTTATGGTCTATGGGCTTAGGTTTTGGGATAAGACCCATTTCTAATTTCGTGTAGGCCTATTGGGTCATCCACTAAAACGAGTTTGATTGGCTCACAAATATTCTCTCTTATGGTAAAAGAATTAATAAGTTGGTTAATTTGATTAATTATTAATAATTCATGGTTTTATGATTTATGTCTTAAATATGATATAAGACATTGTTGTTTAATGTAATAGGCTTTTGGAAATCACTTCTTATTAGGTTAAAAATGATTTTGGGCATATAATTTTGTATGACATAAATTTGGCCCATATGTATTAATCATAGAGTGATTTATCTAATGATAATGTATTATATAATTAAAAGCTCAATAACATTAATTAACCCATTAAAATTCAGCACAATCACTTCTTCTTAAGCTAGTGCATGTTGATTATAAATCCTAACCAACTAAGGAGTTCATATGCTTGTGGGACAAGTAAGAGGAACCTAGTGAACTTAAACTAGGATTTTCTATGCTTCTATATAAGGCTCGTGCGAATGTCTACATGGTTTTTAGGGTTATGCCGAATTTGTGAGTATCACAATAAAAGAGAGAAAATTTTGTGAGACTATAATAGAGATTCTAAATGCTAGTACACACCGCCGATTAAAGCAAGCTTGTTCGTGTGGATACCATTAGTCACGTTCATACAAAGACAACGTGGGAGAAAGAGTTTCAAGCTTCATACTAAAAGCTACACCAATATAATCATTCGGCCATATATGTTCTCTTGCTTCGGCTTTAAGGTCAAACATCAACCCTAATCGTTTATGTTGATGTGCATGGATCCTTGATGGAATTCTAGGTTCAATTATTTTGTTGTCATTTTTGCTGTCATGTATGCTTACGAATATCATATTATTATCCATGAATTCCAGCAGTAATGACTGCCCTTCCACCCCAATTTCTCCCCCAAATTCAATTGCCGACAAACTAACTGATTAAAATTATTAATGTGGTCATAAATATTACCTCATTCATCTATTCTCAATGTGTACAGATCCATCTTCAATCATAATCAGTTAGTCAATGAATTTGATAAATTAGTGCTCTCTAACTTCTTCTATAAATTTTTAGGAGATGTCTCCTTCAATACAATCATTTTAATTTGGTGAGCAAGTGCTAACTTGATAGTGCTGACAACTTTTCTCTGGATGGTACTCTAGTCTCCATCTTTCATACCGCTAAGCCTCTCATCCTTTGATGCGATATCAAGACCCTACTGCACCAAATAGTCTTGAATTATGCTCTGCCATAGCGTGATATTGCTCTTTCAATCAAACAATGGAACCTCATACTTTAGTGTCGTAGTCGACATATTCTATGCAACTCTGCTTCTACTCTTCCTCTATTCTCCTTCTTGGAATGAGCCTTTCGCTCTAATATCACTTGTTGGGGCTCAAACACATCCACACAAGAAAATAAATAATAGAGAAAAAGAGAAGAGAACACAAGAAATTTTTAATGTGGTTTGGTCCCTCAATAGACATATGTCCACGAACTCCACTAAAATAAGTATTAAAATTTTTTCGACGAACAAAATTGTCAAAACCTCTCGCTCTCACAAAACCCAAGCCCAAGT
Source organism: Flueggea neowawraea (assembly GCA_948243855.1). NCBI lineage: Eukaryota > Viridiplantae > Streptophyta > Magnoliopsida > Malpighiales > Phyllanthaceae > Flueggea > Flueggea neowawraea. Next base: position 3,635 of record CAODLS011345210.1, on the reverse strand, counting down.
TACACCTCTAGTTAATTACCTTAGGATTTGTGATGATATACAACTTGGGCTCAATACCTATTTATAGGAAAAAATCCATTTTGCTTTCTCACATCTAAGCAATGTGAGACAATTAGTTTCTCCAAAACTATTCCTAATCAATAGATTTGAGGTGTTATCCCAACCAATCATCCCTTTACCCAAATCTCCACATATCTTAACAGTTTTAGAAAAAATGAAATCTCTTTGTAGTCTTCGCCTCCCTTGTCCTGCTACTTCCATTATTAAGGGAACATCCATCCAAATAATAAATATTTTCCCCTTTCTTCCTTCCTTGCAACACCAAGATATCACCTTTGAAAACCTTGCAAAAATCTCTCTATCACCAACATACTTCTACCAACGTGATGCAAATTCATCCAAAGAAATTATATTGGCTCTTGCACTAGGAAAATCTTCAGATTAGCAAGTATTTTGACAACACCATTATGGAGCTTCAGGTGAGGTCTTCCAGTGGCTTCAACCTTCAACTTTGCTCGCTCCCTACATGGATATAGCCAAAATCTCATTTTTTTGTAAAGTGTCAAAATAATGATCTTCAACAAGATCATTAGCAACAATCAACAACACATCACTATAACCTTCAACCACATTAATCGAATAATCACCAACTTTCTGCTTACCCTTCATCATTCCTTGTAGACTCTTCGATTCCTACTTAAATTGTAGGCAGTGAGATTACATGTGACTGGTTTCTCCATAATAAAAGTACTCAACAATACTCATATCTCTCGGTCAAGATCTCGATCTTCCACCATGGTCACCCTTGTTGTGATTCCTCCATCTTTCGCCATTCTCTACAGCTATGATTATTTGAGGATCACCATCATCTTCTCTCATCATCCTTTTACTCCCCTTCAATACCGTCATCATATCATTTAACTGCACGGTGTTTTTTTCTATTAACATCTTTTGCACCAACGACTTGAAAGATTTAGGCAATGATACTAACAGAAGTAATAACTGCCATTCCTTCTCATTTTTCTCCCCCAAATTCAATGGCCGATAAAATAAATGATTAAATTATTAATGTGGTCATAAATATAACCTCTTTCATCCATTCTTAATGTGTACAAATCCATCTTCAATCACAATCAGTTAGTCAATGACTTTGATAAATAAGTGCTCTCCAACTTCTTCCACAAAGCTTTAGGAGATGTCTCCTTCAACACAATCATTTTAATTTGGGGAGCAAGTGCTAAGATGATAGTGCTGACAACTTTTCTCTGGATGGTACTCTAGTCTCCATATTTTATACCGCCATACTTCTCATCCTCTGACGCGATGTCAAGACCCTTTTGCACCAAATAGTTTCGAATCATACTCTGCCATAATGTGATATTGCTCTTTCCATCAAACAATGGAACCTCATAATTTAGTGTCATAGATGATATCTTCTATGCAACTCTGCTTATACTCTTCCTCTATTCTCCTCCCTGGAATGAGCCTTTTGCTCTAATACCACTTGTTGTGGCCCAAACACACCCATACAAGAAAATAAATAATAGAGAAAAAGAGAAGAGTACACAAATTTTTTTAATGTGGTTCGGTCTCTCAATAGAACTACATCCACTAACTCTACTAAAATAAGTATTACAATTTTTGGACGGACAAAATTGTTAAAACCTCTCGCTCTCACAAAACCCAAGCCCAAGTTACACATCTAATTAATTAGCTTATGATTTGTGATGATAAACAACTTGGGCTCAAGACCTATTTATATGGGAAAATCCCTTTTGCTTTCTCTCTTCTAAGCAATGTGGGACAATTGGTTCCTCCAAAACTATTCCTAATCAATATGTGATTTGGGGAGTTATCCCAACAGAAAACTTGCTTGATAAACAAGGTCAATTTAGCATACATCACCTCTATGCTAACTTTGCAAGCATTGCTTAATTGAAAGTCACCAAATCTCGTAAGCCCATGCCTTCTTGCTTCTTCCCCATAGTCATTTTCCTCCAACCAACCCTAGGGTTGGGCAGATAAGCTCGACCCATGGGCTGACCCGAACCCGACCTTGTTAATATCAGGGTCTGGATTTTGTTTTTTAGCCCAAAGGGCCAGGTTGGGCTAGAAAAAATGGCCTGATATAAATTCTGGGCTCCGACCTGGGTTTTTTAAAGATAGGTCCGACCCGACCTAATTTTTAATTTTGGTTGTTTTTCTAATTAGTTTTAATATGATGTATGGAGAATTTAATATGTATTGGATATGTTTTTTGGTTCGTTTGTATGTTATTTGAAGTAAATGAACGAAGAATAGCTAATATTGTCGTTTAGTTTAATGTAAGTCATCGTATTTTCATTAAAAATAATGTTAGAAGTGTTTAAATTGAAAGATTAGACAAAAAAAGAGTTAATTATGTCAAGTTTCCCAAATGAAATATTGAATTTGACAAATAGGCAAACACAATTTTAATTTTGACAAATGAAAATACACTCAAATTTATTTTAAAAAATGCTAGATGAAGACTTTTGGATGCATTGGAAAAATTATCAGATGGACACATTTGGAGACTTTTAAAATATGATATTTTTTAGAGAAGTTTGGAGCGTGATTTTCCCAAAAAAAATTAAAACTGCGATTCGCGGGATGCCCGCCTTTTTTGAATGGGCGGGCTTAGACTTGTTGCCGGTTCTGGAACCGTCGGTTCCGGTTTGTCAAATGTGAGAACCGGAATCAAACTGTGGTTTTTACGGTTTGGTTCGGTTTTGGTTCGGTTCGGTTCGATTTCGGTTCCGATTTTAACCGGTTTTGATTGGTTTAACCGCCGGTTCAGTTTCGGTTCGGTTTCCTGTTTTCTTTTTTTTTTTCAAAATTTTGTTTTTAATCCGTTATTTTATCCCGTCATTTGGTTTGTAAATTTTGTTATATTCAATAATTAACTATAATACCAATAATACATTTTATTCCAGAGATTTTTTTAATAATTTTTAAACAAATTAACTATTCTATTAGTAATTACATCACATAATTTTAAACAAAATTAGAAAAAAAAAAAACTTATTAAATTTTATTAGATGTCCTCACTTGTGGCGGAGGAATACCGTGGTTACAATACCGAATTTAATTATATAATATAACTATACAACAATTAACAATACATGATAAATTAAAATATAAGTAAAAAAGGAAAAAAAAAACTAAACTAACTCTCGTCGTTGGATTTGGAAGTGTTTGTTGTGGAAGTGGTATCAAATAACTCCTTACCTTCGGATAATGATGAATGGAGTTGGTCTTAAGTCCTTTTAAGTGCCCTCGACCAATCATCAACACAAACTTGAGCTTCCAACGCCTCGGGTGTTAATCTCGATCTCTTAGAATCTAAAATGTTGCCTTAACTACTAAAAGATTGTTCAACCGCCACGGTAGAGGCTGGAACGACTAGTACTTGGAGTGCAACCTTTGAAACAGTAGGAAATGTCATCTTGTATTGCTTCAAAAAATCTAAAATCTGCAAATCACCACAAACCTCAAAAACAGTGGTTAAATAAACTTCAAACTCGTTATGAGAGATTGAAGAACTCCTTGGTTTTTTTCGCCTATCCGCTATCAATTTGGATCCCACGAACAATGATGAGGAGGATGTAGGGATA
>CAODLS011345171.1:0-12300 GCA_948243855.1 Flueggea neowawraea | reverse complement strand
TTTTATCCGAATTTCAAAAATTCAACTTTCAGTTTTCAACTCCGGACGGACTCGAACCAAAAACTTCGTTTGGAACAAAAAGTCAAATACAATAAATTCACGGTAGATATTACAGACAGAGATCAACAAGAATTTTGAATCATAATCCAAAATTCGTTCTCTGCTCTGATACCACTGAAGGAATCTAACTACTGGTTTAACAGATAAACAATATAAAATAGTATATTCAAGTTACCTACCTCGATTCCAGCGGAGGTGCAATCCAACCAACAACGGAAAACTTTTGGTTAGGATCGGATTTGATGTTGGTCTCGTGATCAAACCACGGTCGAGTTGTCGACGGAAGTGTTTGTCTGTTTTGCAGCCTAAATGCCACGAGAATCGGGACCATCGACGGACGAAGGACGAATGAAGAGAGGTGGCATGGAGCAAGCAAAATTATTTCTCCTCCCTTTCTTTTTTTTTTCCTCACGTTGGAGTAAGTGTGGAATTGAAGAATGAAATTCATTCTTCCATTCCTAATATATAAGCTCTTAAACGCGCTTAGTACATGGGACTTACGAGCACATCTCAATTGGGCTACCAATTGGTTTCGGTTCATCGTCTCGGTTCGCACATTGATCGACCGAGTTCGGTTCATCCGTCATGAATGAACCGCTTTTTTCAACAGTAACTTCTACTGTTTCTTGAATTATATGTGATCTTACATTGAATATATTATAATTTTATCTTTATGACATTGCGTTTAGTTAGCTGATTATAGTGAATGTGTTCACAATTCTGTGAAGACAAAAATTTATTTGATAAAGACAGAGACTGTTAGTGTAAGGAAGAAGAGAACTATGACTCCATTTGGCATTGCTGTTTGCAAAAGTTACAGCGCAGCTAACCATAGTTTAGGATGTTTGGTAAAATTAACAGCAGATTTTGTCAATAGACCTTTTGTGAAACAAAAATATGCTCCAATGTGTTTAAATTTTTGCTGAAATCTATTATATTTAATAACAAAAAAGCCACAAATAATGTGATTTATTTATAAATATATTTTTTATATGATGTATTAATTAAATCAAATAATGATATTTATATTTATATATATATAATTAAAATAAGATATTATATGATTTTTTTAAATAAATTAATATCAATATAGGCTTCCTTATTTGTAATTTTACTACATAAATAATTTAAAGAATAATTCTTATCAAACACTATAACAACAGTTTTCTATATTTTCTTACAACATTTTCTTCCGCATGAACAACAACATTGAACAACAATCTCAATCAGAGCCCATGTCGTTGTGGAGTTTTCTAGTTGATAAAAGCCGAAAAGTTGTGTAAGCAAATGTTTTGATTCGTAGTTGGAATAAGGTACGAGTCTTCAAGGTCACTGTGGTGTGGAACATTGGGGTGGTTAGAGGGTTCAAAGGAGTGAATATGGTGAAGGTCAAGTCTGGCGTCTTGTTTGGAGGTTTGTGAGAGATTGGTAGTTAAGTGTGTTGATTTACCAAACTCGTGTCTTCTTTGTTTTGTGTGTCAAGATATCTGCCGTCTGCATGAGTGGAACCCACTTCACATTAGGATTTTTTTTGATATATTCATCTCCAATTAGGGACAAAAATCTTAGTTGCTACAAATAAGAGAATCATCAAATTAACTCAACTGGTCGAATCTGTGTTGAATAAAATTTGAGAATCAAGTTCTGATTTTTCTTGTAATAAAAACATCTAGAGTCTAGCCAACCTAATAAATTATTTATTAGTATGCTCCAACATGGAACAGTTTCATTCACTTGTTACAATTTTGTGAATCAAGAAAAGTTGGAGAAAGCACAAATAATTGAGGATAACAATGGAAAAGCGAGTGGTGTATTATTGAAACAAAGATTGGAGAATAAGAGATGTAATAGTAGAGCTTTTATGTTGTCGGCACTTCAAGGAAATGGAACTAAGACCATCTCCATCTCTGCACCATTTTAGTGTAAAATACTATTTTGGTGTAAGTTTTTAACTCTAATTAAGCACCAATTTGTGCATTAAATTGGTGTTCTGCTACAGTGTTACACCAAATTTAGTGTGACACTGTAGCTACATCAATTTTGTCTTTTTGTGTTTTTTTTGTTTAAATTAATTATTTTTGTTTTATTATTTTTTTAATAATGTATTTCTATTTTTAATTTATATTTACACTGCATGAAAATAATTTCAATTATTGATTTAATTCATGCATAAAAAATGGAATTATATAAAAAAAATTTAAAAATTAAATATGGAGAGTGAATTAAATTGTTTTAGATATATATAATAAAAAATTATTTTGGAGATTATAAATAATAAAAAAAGAGATATAAAGAGAAATATGTTTGAAATATTTAATTTGGTATTAAAAATAAAATAAATAATTAGAATAACTTTTATTATAATTATTATATTTTAATATTTATGGTTAAAGATATCTTAATAAAGATACTATTTAAAGTACCAATAATAGCAAAGTGATTATTAGCTTCTATCTAGTTGTCTTTACATTTTCACACGCCCTCACAGTACACACTGCTTAAATTGGAACGCAACTCTACCGTGTTTACACTAGTGATTGAGATGATGAGATAATCCAAATGGGCCCTCTTCTCGTTGCATACCATTCATTCAATCTTTAAACATATATCAATCCAAGTATCAGACGGTTTTCGAACAAAATGAAATTTGTAAATCAAAAGTCCTGTTTTGACAATTTTATGCAAAGTGGAAATTAATAAAAAGATGGGATTTATGGAAAGGACAGAAAGTTACCATGCCTTGTAATAAAATTTCAAAGCCACAAAAATAACTTCTAATAACTTCAAAGCCACAAAAATATTAACCAAAATCCCAAAAATAATAAAACGTTTTAAAATTTAAATCTTTCAAATACTAAAATATTAAAAACAAAAGCCCTCTCCAGAATGCTTAGTCGACCTCCTCAATCTTGGGGCCAGCACCGCTGCCTCCAGCAGGAACATCATCGTCCATGGGGGCACCTGCTTCACCTCCGGCACCCTGGTACATCTTGGCGATAATGGGGTTGCAGATGCTCTCCAATTCCTTCATTTTGTCCTCGAACTCGTCGGCCTCTGCAAGCTGGTTGCTGTCAAGCCATTGGATGGCTGACTCAATCGCGTCCTCGATCTTCTTCTTGTCAGCTGAAGGAAGCTTGGCACCGATCTTTTCGTCCTTCACTGTGTTCCTCATGTTATAAGCATAGTTCTCCAAAGCATTCTTGGCCTCGACCTTCTTCTTGTGCTCTTCGTCCTCCGACTTATATTTCTCTGCTTCTTGAACCATCTTCTCAATTTCCTCCTTGGAGAGTCTTCCCTTGTCATTGGTGATGGTGATCTTGTTCTTCTGTCCGGTGGTCTTGTCCTCAGCAGAGACATTCAAAATACCGTTGGCATCAATGTCAAAGCAGACAGTGATCTGAGGAACACCCCTTGGAGCTGGAGGGATTCCAGAGAGCTCGAATTTGCCAAGCAAGTTGTTGTCCCTGGTTCTTGTCCTCTCACCTTCGTACACTTGAATCAACACACCAGGCTGGTTATCGGAGTACGTAGAGAAGACTTGTTCCTTCTTGGTGGGAATAGTGGTGTTTCTTGGAATCAACACGGTCATGACACCACCGGCAGTTTCCAAACCAAGAGAGAGAGGGGTCACATCCAACAAGAGGAGGTCTTGCACCTTCTCATTACCCTCACCACTCAAGATAGCAGCCTGCACGGCAGCACCATATGCAACAGCCTCATCGGGGTTGATGCTCTTGCAGAGCTCCTTGCCATTGAAGAAATCCTGCAAAAGTTGCTGCACCTTGGGAATCCTAGTGGAACCACCAACAAGGACGACATCGTGGACTGTGCTCTTGTCCATCTTGGCATCCCTCAAACACTTCTCAACTGGTTCCATGCACTTTCTGAACAAGTCCATGTTAAGCTCCTCAAATCTAGCACGGGTGATGGTGGAATAGAAGTCAATACCCTCGTACAAAGAGTCAATCTCAATGGTAGTTTGTGCAGTGGATGAGAGAGTTCTCTTGGCCCTCTCACAAGCTGTCCTCAATCTCCTGAGAGCTCTTGGGTTTCCACTGATGTCCTTCTTGTTCTTTCTCTTGAATTCCTGAACAAAGTGGTTAACCATTCTGTTATCAAAATCTTCACCACCAAGGTGAGTGTCACCAGCAGTAGCCTTCACTTCAAAGATACCCTCCTCAATGGTAAGAAGGGAGACATCAAAAGTACCGCCACCAAGGTCAAAAATCAACACATTCTTCTCTCCAACGCTGGTTGCCTTCTTGTCAAGACCATATGCAATAGCAGCAGCAGTGGGCTCATTGATGATACGCATAACATTAAGACCAGCAATCACACCAGCATCTTTGGTTGCCTGACGCTGAGAATCATTAAAGTAAGCTGGAACAGTAACCACAGCATTCTTAACGGTAGACCCAAGGTAAGCCTCAGCAATCTCATGCATCTTCATCAAGACCATGGAAGAAATCTCCTCTGCTGCAAATTGCTTCTCCTCACCCTTGTAGTTAACAACAATCATGGGCTTTTCACCTGGTCCAGGGATGACCTTGAAAGGCCACAACTTAATATCACTTTGGACTGAGGCATCACTGAACCTCCTTCCAATCAACCTCTTTGCATCTGCCAACACCAACCACACATCAGAACAAATACAATTACGTACAAGGGGAAAAAACAACATATCGCTTCTCTCAGCCAACCTAACAATGTATTAAAAACGATAAAACTAGTTCAATCTTTTAGTATTAAAATTCATTCCACTGAAATTCATTAACCTCATGTATTCACAAGCTTTCTAGTCGATTAGGTGATCACAGAAAGCCAAAATACCAAACCTCAATTGATTGTAGCTTTTAAAATACTACACAAAAAAATACTGCACCGATTTACGAGAACATTATGAGCATATAACAATGAAAATAACCGATCGACAATATACGAGACATCTGTTCAACTAAACAGAGTCGATCCATATAATCCTGTTACAGATCCTAACCCAAGAGTGCAGATCTAAACACGATACTGACAAACCAGATAAAAAATCAGATCCATGTGACAAGAATAACAGATCTAACAAGTCAAACGAAGAGGAGGCTTAAGATCTTACCAAAGACGGTGTTGACTGGATTCATGGCGACCTGGTTCTTGGCGGCATCACCAACCAAACGCTCGGTATCAGTGAACGCAACGTACGACGGCGTCGTTCTGTTACCTTGGTCGTTGGCGATGATCTCAACGCGATCATGTTGCCAAACACCAACGCATGAGTACGTGGTACCGAGATCGATACCGATGGCGGGTCCCTCTCCCTTACCGGCCATGATGTTTGGAGCAACGGACGGCTAGGATAAAACGAGAGGGGTGGGTGTGGAGGCTGGGAGCGAGAGAGAGAAGTTGGGGTTTTGAGAGGAGGAGAAAAGGGTGTTGTGATGGGTTATATAGGGGAGGTTTGGTTTTGAGTTTCCAGAATGTTCGATTGTTGTGGGGATTTGTGGCCGTTGGATTGGTGGGAGAATCGACGGTGATTAGCTGGTTTCCGCTTTTTTGGGCGGAATTTAACCTATGTTTAGGTTTAAAAAGTCTGGGTGCTTGTTGTTGTTTTGTCAAATGAATGATTCCTGCGGCTTTATGTAGCTACCTCGTTTAGCCGTTGATTGGATGTTTATAAAAAGGAGGGAAAAAAAAAAAGAAAAGAAGGAAATCTCATTTCCTTTCATTTTTTATTAAATTGGTGAGAAACAAAATTTATTCTCTATTTTTCTCCATTTTCCTCTATTTCTTTTTTTGTTATTTTATTATTATTTAAACAATTAAAAAGAAATGTCATTTTCATTCTTTTTTTTCATTTATTTCCATTCATCCGAACAAAAGCTTAGTCTTTTTCCATTTCTTTTCTATTTTTGTAATGCAATTCATATTTTTACAATCATAACACTTATAAATGTAAGGCATAAAAAAAATTCTAAATAATTTTTTATTTCTCTTTTTAATTTTAAATTATTATAATTATTTTTTAAAAAATATATTTAAAAAATTTCAGATAAATTTTTATTTAGATAAGTACTTATATATGTCTGGCATTGATATTGTCTATAAGGACATCTTCAGTGGTTATATCCATTCTGGGTATAATTGCCATGTCACATTAACATTTTATTATATTTTCTCTTCGTTAAACTTTCATCCATAATAGTTATACTCATTTTTAAACTCAAATATGAACCCACAGTCATTTCTCTCCTTAACAAATTTATTAATATTCTACAATCAAAATAAATAAATATATTAAACCTAATTTTTCTTTTCTTTTTATTTAAATTATATTACAATTTTAATAATTTTAATTAATTCAAATAAATAATTTATATGATTTTTTAAAAAATTATATTTATAAATAATTTTTTTTAAAGGCACAAGCCTTCCGTATAAAGACAACAACCACTCCACAATGGGAGTGGTTGTTGACATGGGTGCAATGCATGAGGGATTAAACCCCGTTGCAATTGCCCTAAGATAATTGGATTTGTTTCATGTTGTATTTCAATTTTGTAATAATGTTTTATTACTTTTTTTAACATCATACCCAAAAGAAATAAAGTTAATAGTAATGGAATCAAACATAAATAAGTAGGAGATAACTTGCTGCCTAGTTAAGGAATGGTATCTTTCCCCCACATCTTATATCTTTATCATACGAATTCATAAAAAGAATTACAAAAGAGAGTTTTAGACAATCACGGATTCTTAAACTAGTTTTTTAGGTAAAACAAACACCCCCAACATATTTATTGAAGATATATGCTGCTTTTGATTTTTATTATTCAATTTTGACATATTATTATGCAGTAATAAAAACATATACTCAAACTCCAAAAAAATGTGATGACATTTGGGGCTCATAGGAAACGAGGAGTTGCTTAACTAGAAGACCGACCGGCAGAGCAAGTTGCAGAGTGGTGCACGTCCTTCTCAGTTCTCACTGGACCGTCCATCAACATTCCATCTAATGTTTCTTACCGGTTCCAACTTTTGTCTTATTGCGGTCCCACCTGCCTCCAACGCCGCCATGCACGTCTCTATAAAACGTACGTAGTAGGCTGCACAGCGAGCCCAGAGAGTTCGGCCCTGACGTCTCCCAGCAAGTTTGAGCCGTCACTGGTCCACAACCGCCGGTGAGTGTCGGCCCATACCATGAGTCCGATCCAAAGTACGTTTATTGTGCAGGTGATACACTGAATGGATGAGGTTCGGTTTTTAAAGTTGCAAGTCATATGAGTCGTCCACTTCAGCTATGCTATAAACAAATGAGAGGTTATTAATCGCTAAGGTGGATGCTCACATTTTTTGATATTCAATTTGGATCGTCTTTTATACCACTACAACAATAGAACTCAATATTGTTCATAAAAAAAAAACCAATAGAACTCTATATATGGGTTATGCATGGATAATGTCCTTTGAACTTGACAGAGGAGGAGTCGGATCTCAATACACTAAAGTTATTCCACGAAGCATTATTAATTAAAATTCTAAGTGTATAATTTGATGTAACTAAACATTCCCAATTTGTACTTCTTTCTACTTTTTGACGTTTACAGATTTGGTTTATAATCAGGTTGAGCAGTGTTTAATTATCACTATGAGTTGAATAATAATATAAGATTCATTTTATTCTCCAAGAAATTTAAAAAGTGGGGAATAAGTTGATTCAAAATTATAACATAATTAGTTCTAATTTTTTATTAAATTACATCAACCAATTTGTTGCCTATTTGGTACTTTTTAATATTCTCAAACGTTTTTTAAAAGGATATGTTACATTTCTTCCAAGGATATATGTTCTTCATTCAATTGAAACAAATAAAATGACTTGTTTAAAAAAAGATGATGCAAGGCAAACTCAACCAGTCTCAAAGATCATTCAACACTGGCATGATGCATAGAATATGATAGCCACACAAAAAGCAAATAAAACATGAAGATCGTTGGGGAATAATTCATCTAGTAGTTGCATCTGATGAAAACACTAGTGATGTAGATGGTGGATTAATTATTGCCTTCGCATCCTGATAGAAAACCCATTTGTAGAGCTTGTCAAGTGCACTACTTGTGTTGAAATAAACATATGGGTGGCTCATTGATAGTAGTTGATGGAAGGGAAATTAGGGTTTCATCGGATCAAACTATTTCTTCGATAATTAATGATTGGACGACTCATGGAAGGATATCAATTCCATTTTTTTTTGAAGAGTTGGGAAAAATTTTGGTGCGTTCGGTTCTAAAATTATTTTTGTTTACAAAAAAATAAAAATAGAGATAGAAAATTAAAATTAGTTGATCAAGTATATTTGTTTTTTTCAAAACCAAACCAAAATATTGTCAATTTTCTCTCTATTTTTTTCATTTATATGCATTCTGGGAAGATATTTTTTTCATTTTTTTCTTTTTAATAAATTAGAAAAAACAAGTATTTTATACTCTAAAAGTTACGGTGGAGTGAAAAGACTTTTACTTCCCAAACTTATAAACGGTTTAACTAAAAAAAGAATAAGTAAGATTCATCATTTTTCCCTTCATATGGACTCTTAAAAAAAACAAATCCTAAATTTTTGTATTTTAATATTAGTAGGCTACAATGATAGTATAGAATATAAATTGTAATATAGTATTAAGCTTGAAATGTCTATATAGCATCGCATTAGTTGCTGTATAACTTTACAAAAGACAATTAACAAATTGGTAGCTAATTAATGTGTCTCTCTCTAACGACTTGCATACTTTGACATCATTTGTTTTAAGTGCTATGTTGCTTCAAAGAACTGTAAGGTAACTGCATACACACACAAAAAGATTCAAGTAAAAAAACTTTGGAATTGTTACTTAAAGATTTTTGGCGTTTTTGTTGTATCGCAAGAGTGATTAATTATAATCTTTCAGCAACTAGTACGTGTAAAGTCACTTAACGATTTCAAAATCATCATTAGAAAAGTTCATTACCATTTTCCTACTATTACTAGTTCTAACATACAAGTCTGGAAGGGCATCACTCAGATATTGAGCGAGTAAAACAATCAAAGTTTCTTTTCACTTACTACTTTCATTGAACCAAACAATATTATTTTTGTCACTTTTTAAAGAACTTGTACTCTAGTTACTCCATTATTTGACTACCAAATGAATCATAAGTCACTGACAAGTTTATGTGGTTGCTTAATTCTAAAGAAATCCTACGCGTGAGTCTGATCTTATGGGGGCAAATTGCTATAAGAACATAACATATTCCTTTAGAATTAAGCAACCACAGAGGAAAAGGTCATTTTGTTGTCATCGACTCCCTAGTATGCATGCCTTGCTAGCTCCGTTGCTCGTCGAAATGCCGTATCTAAATAATTCATGATGCCTTGTGGAAATGCTGATTTGTCGCAGCATCTGCTGCATGATCTTGACACACAATATTCACATTGCACCAACTCTGCCCTCAATCAAATCAAATATGCCACTCGGATGACCATTCTTGTTATGTGTCAAAATCGTATCAACTCCATTTATATATTTTATACGACTATATGTGTCATAAACACAATAAAAATAGAACTCAGAGTCAATCATCGTGTCCGAATTCTCACTTTAACAGCTTAACTCCTCCGTTGACGGTAGTCCACCTGGGGACTCTTAAGCACATCTGAGGCCTCTTAAGCAATAATATATGCCTTTCAATATTCTTCCAACCTGGCTAGTGCGTTGTGAGTAGGGGAAACAAATTTCTTCTTCTGTTTTCATGATGAACATGATTTTTTGAACGAGTTTGGTTTTCGCAGTTCGATTAATGTTCATTCTTGAAATAATTTTTAATGAAACTGACCAATTTAAGGGTTTTTTATTCTTTTTTCCAGACCGAACCAAAAATGACTATATCATTCCACTAAACCGCCCGAATCACAATATGCTCTGCCACCATTGCAATATTTAAAGTCTAGAACTCTTTAAGATTTTACCAAAAGAAAGATTTTGAACTATTAATTCATTTGATCAATAATAGCTAAAATTATTCTCCCATCTGCTAGAATAAAACTCTACTCGAACCCAAATATGCCATATTTATATAACACGCGAACAGTACATTACACATATCACTCTTTATAACCTTATTTTTCTTAAATGAGAGACCAATGTCCCTCTCTCACCACAAAACCAACTTCCCTGCTCCTCACACAAATCCTGCACAGATATAACACCTCCACGCAACTAGTTTCTCATAAATTTCTCATAAAATCTCTAACAAATTTTATATCAAGTTTGCTAACACAAAAATGGCAGTCACCACAACAACAAATGATCCGACCAAAGAGTTATGGCAACAGCGCCTTGGATCGGTGCTAAGGACTGCCTTGGCATGCACCACCCTGTACAGCCCTGCACCGCTCCGGCACAGACTAGCCTATCCATCTTTTGCTTACATGACAACAATCTTACTCGCATCTGATGCTACACTTGGTGATGCTCTTAGAGGCTGCAGGCACGTACTATATGCTAGTGTTCAAATGATTCTGCCTTCTATATTGGTCTTGCAGATGATAGGACTGGCCAGGTTCACTGCAGGACTAGCGGCACTGGCTATCGCCGTTGGCGCTTTTATGGTTGGCTTGCCTAAGTCAACTCCATTGTTGGCTAAGAGGATTGCATTTGGACAAATGGTGATTGTGTATGTTGGGGTAGTTGTTCATGGTCCCCAAACATCAGTAGTTATGCATCCTGTTCATGTGGCTTCAAGTACAGCCTTGGGAGCTTTAGCTTTCTATATTGGCTATGTTGGTTCCGTACCCTCGCCTAGCCTACTTTGAGGTAACTAGAAATTCATCTCTTTAGCCAACTAAAAACCATTAAAGAATGTCTTTGGCTAACTATATAACCACTAAAATGGATGTAAAAACTGAATAAGAAACTAAATGGACCTATAGGGTATAGTCTCAAAAGATATATTCTATTTTAGAAAGAAATTATGAATAATGGCCACAAAAGGAGGATGGTTTATAATTACAATTGTAGATTTAAAATGCATACGAAACTCAGGACATTAAGCAGTTAATTGCAGGCAAGGAAATCATGCAGATTGTACGTTGAAAATGCTTCAGAGAGACTTAATCTCTTTGTGCAAGCCTTAACTGTACAAAATGCTCAATCTGCAGCAGACTTGATTTCCTAAGCAAAGCACCTATCGAGAACAGGAAGCAAACACCTTCAAATTATAAAAGATGCTCAAGTAAGTCATCATACAAGTCAGCATCTGCTTCCATAAAATGTCATTGTCCAGTTAAGCTGTTTAAATAGTTAATTAGAGCCGTTTCTTTGTAAACAGAGTGGTATGATGTGGGAGAAACCACAGATGCAGTTTTCAAAACCCCACTGCATCAACTCAGGAGAAAGTTTCCAACTTATGGAGTTGTTGATGAGAGCAATGGAAGTTGCTCTTAATTCATGCCCTTCCTTCCCTGTGGAAATTATTAATGAAGGGCTTCGAGAAGCACTGTTGAGAGCCAAAGAGAAAGTAGGATTAAAGTTAGAGCAGGCAAAATGCATTGCACCTTTTGATGCCACAACAGCTCCACAGACAAAGGGAGAATTCTTAGACATGTCACAATGGACACCACAAAATGCCATTGATCATAAAGATCTACCAAAATTCTTCTTTTTGTTTTGTTTAGGACTGCTAAAAGATGAGTCACCTATCAATTGTAGACAAGAGTGCAATATTGAGAACACATCCGGAGCTGAGAAAATGAAAGACATAAAAGATCAAGTCGAGTATATCCTCAGAGAGTATTAAATGGGCAAAGATGAGCCTTTGCAATGAAGTGTTCAGTGTCTTTGGGTTTTACAGTGCTATTTTGTGTGGTTTTCAGCAAAGAAAATGGTTATTGGTCTGGACTAACCATTGCCATCAGTGTGGTGACCGGAAGGTAAGCAACATTTACAGTTGCAAATGCTAGAGCATAAGGAACGGCAATGGGATCTGTCTATGGATTACTCTGTTGCTTTATTTTCCAAAGGTTTGTGGACTTAAGTTTCCTACCTCTTCTTCCCTGGATTATTTTCACCAGCTTTCTACGGCATAGCAAGATGTATGGCCAAGCTGGCGGGATTTCAGCTGCCATAGGAGCACTGTTACTCTTGGGCAGAAAAAATTATGGCCCTCCCAGTGAATTCGCAATTGCAAGAATCACAGAGGTAAGCATTGGACTA
>CAODLS011345105.1:0-13633 GCA_948243855.1 Flueggea neowawraea | reverse complement strand
ATCTTCTTTTTTTATCGTAATTCATATATTGTATATAATATGATGATTAATCTTAAATTTTGATACATTTCAAAGTATTAATTTCAAATATTACAAAATATTTTTTAAAAAAATATTTTGAGATACCTCTAGGTGTTCGGCTTTTTCAATATCTTAATAATTTGAATAAAACATTTGTAGACCACAAAACATTTACTACCAAGTTTTAGAACTTTTACATATATAAAAATTAAATCTAATTTCATTTATTAAAGGAATAAGAGCCTGTATTATTAAATTCTAGCCCTTGATGATTACGTTGAATATAGAAAATTCAAAGGATTATTTGGTTTTTACGTCAGAAATAATGCAATTTGATCAATAAAATTATTTGATCAAATAAAGAATTGGGCACTAAATATTTTAAGTCAAAGGAAAAAAATATGAAACATTTTTATCTTAAAATACGACAATTGCGTTGATTATCATCGTTGTTTTTATTAATTTATTATATATTTTCTAGTCCTTGGAAGACTATTTTTCTACTTGAGCTAGATTATTATACATATAATTACAAAATTTAATTGTTAAAATATAAAAATTGTAAAACAATTATGATTGATAGTTTTGATGTGCCACATTTTGTCTGGTATACATATTAAGCATGCTATAATTTTATTAAATAATTTTTTCACTATGTCAATTAAATTAATTGATCTTATGTTACACCAAAGAGCAATTTTCTGTATTTGTGTATTTAAATTTTTATTTGATATAATTTATAATAAACAAAAGATTTGGAAGCGTTTTCTTTTTTCTTTCTATTCAACAAAATAATTTAGATGGAAAAAATAGTATTTTTTTTAATATTTTTTGTATAATGCATCTATAAAAATTAACTTATACGAATCAAAATTTATCTAATAATGATAATAACAATTGCTAGTAGCTGTAAATTTATCTTTAATTATGAATTATCTCTTTTAATGACTTAAAATACATTATTTATTTTATTTAAATTATTATTAAAAACTATAAATTTATTTAAAAATTAAATATAAAATTAAAACTAATTATATGTCTCTTGAAGCTCCCTCATTAATATTTAAACTAAGTTTTAATAATAGATTATTAAATGAACTTAACTCACCTTAATTAATTAATAAATTTATACATAATAAAAGTACGTTCAATGTGTTCACTAAAAATTAATTAAATTACTCATCTAAAAAAATATTTAAAAATTATAAATTATTACAAAATTCAAAAAATAAATAGAGAAATCTTAGAGAGTGTCTCTTCATCTTACTCTTTATTCAAAACACTAAATGACATATGATGATATGATTCAATTTCCCTCCTGCTACCATTATAGGCTAAGATCCTTTTTCAAACCCACTTCCAATTCGAGTTGGGAGATAGATAAATAGACACACCTCCATTTCAAGTTGAGAGAGATAAATAGACACATCATGTTGCACTAATCGGGGGCTAATGCCGTGATGAATCATTCATATTGCTTCACTTCTTATAAACAAGCAGTCTTTTGAATTTTTTAGGCTTAGATAGCGCCTAGGCTTTTGCTTCCTGCTTTTTTTCTTTATTTGCCCATAATCGAAATTTTTTGTATATTTATCATCCTTTATAGCAAAATATTCAATATTGTCATAAAAGAAAATATTTACATGGTAAAACTATTTTTAACTGAATTGTTAGAGTATCTAGTTCGAAGGAAAAATATTAGTGTAAAACAATTTTCTTATCTTAATTGTACGCCAAGTTAGTGTCGTAATTTTATGTCATCGTCTTGAATAAAGACACCAAGCATTGCTCCGGTTTATAATGTGTCCCGTACAATTTTAAAATTGAGCCATCATCCCTTATTCGTTACCCTCATAACTACAAGAAGTTACATGTAAATAGTATCTTTTCTTTGTATATCGGAAGGGGCCTGAAAAGAAGCTACATAATAATAATAATCTGTTATATCTGGACGATTCTCTATATCCATCCTTGCTCATCGTCAACGTGTAACAGAAATCTGATTGAAGGACGAACAGAATCAATGTCTGAGCAACCATCTTTCCTGAATCTGTTGTCACATCAGCAACGTAAAATGACCTTTTCCTGACGGAATATGGCCACATTTCTAACCTTATGAAGGCAACAAATCTGTGACAGGAAAGTCGATAATGAAATTTCTACCACGATTGAAAAGTGCGCTACCAGAAAGGGAGGCATTGCCAAACTGAGAAAGGCACATCACTTTGTTTACCTTTCAAAAACCAGGGTTAAATTAGATTTAATATGAATGCATACTTCCATGTAGTAGCTGATTGACTTCAACTTCATGAATGAACCTGTCTCGGAAGTTCATCTTGTTAAATATTATAAAAAGATACAAGCAAACTCAAAGACTTCACGACAATGAGCATAAACTATTACTATTGCAAACACGATGTCCTGAAAATTGTATACAGAATCACAAAGTGCAGCTATAGAAGACTGGGCCAAGCTGAATTCAGAACAAAGTTTCCCAGATTTATGTCCATGAGATCATGCTATGTGATATGCTGAAACAGCTCCTTCCAAACCATGGCACACTAATGTGGGGAATTAACAGCGGTGCATAATCCCTTCCCATCCCTACCCTTCCCGACAATGGAATAAACAGCAAGAAGAAAAACAGGAAATTTTATACTCCACATTAAAAAAATTACATTCTTGCAAATAATTTACTTTCAAGTTTACAACGAGATAGAGATTTGGCCATAAAAGATCACAAAAGTTTGATGAATCAAGAAATAAGAGATTCTGGGCACTTTTTGAACCTTCGCCCAAACAATGACATAAAATTTGACCTCTATGCACATTGCTTTTGTAAACCAGCAAAAAGTTCTCGTTTTACTTGGCTCTTTTCCAGATTTTAGCAGTTCCCATTTTACTTGGTTCTTTTTTTTTTTTTTGAAATCTACTTTGTTCTTTATTAGTCAACCAAAAACAAGCTGATCAAGAAATCCAGGTTTGAACTCTAAACAATGAAAAGAAGTTTGCTTTAGAAATGGAAAGTGAAAGTTGTCATCTTTACCTAATTTAGTCAAGAGAGATGATATTGGCCTTCAATTAATCATACTTCAAGATGATGCACCAAAACCCAAGCTTTAACAGGATGGAGCAAAACCACTAATAATAATGACAATCTTCATAACTTGA
The DNA here is from genome assembly GCA_948243855.1 of Flueggea neowawraea. Lineage (NCBI taxonomy): Eukaryota > Viridiplantae > Streptophyta > Magnoliopsida > Malpighiales > Phyllanthaceae > Flueggea > Flueggea neowawraea. Next base: position 10,441 of record CAODLS011345105.1, on the reverse strand, counting down.
ACAGAAGCTTCACGAAAATGTAAGGACTTCAAAATTTCAACAGTGCCAGCAATTGTCAATGGAACGTAATGCCATAACTTTGTGCTTGGTTGAATGACATCAAAACTATTTTGATTTTCACTTCAAACCATTTCTTTCAGGGGCATTGAATCAGAAAGAAATGTGATAGAATTATAACAAAGGAAAGCAATCTATATGCACACATACAGGGGAACTAATAAACAGAGAAAAAAAGAAAAAATATGGCCATACCTGATGAGCTAGAGTTCCAGCTACAGAAGAATATTGCAGAATCGGACACCTGTAAACCTGAAATAAAAACATAAACATTTGAAAACACACGAGGACATGTAGTGAATTGACAAGATAAATCAATAATATTGTCAACATGTAGAAACTACTGCAGAGAGAAGTTTGTAATAAATTAATGTAAAAATATAAAAATATTATAGCTAGTGAGAACCAAAGATGAACTTATCCGAGGACAATCCCAATATGAAAATAAGTAACACCAATTCTAAATAAGCCACTAATCTAAAATGAAATGGAGGCATAAAAGATAAAGCACATTTTCAATACTCCAACAGAAAGCTTATCATATGTAAGCATAAAGTTCTTTCATGTATAATTTAACTAAACTCCACATCAGGTGCAGTGAACAAAAAACATTTCAAAACTATACCCAAAAAGTTGGGTAAGAAACCCAAACAATAACAACATTTAACAGATTATGAGATGCCGTTTGGCAAATAATTATTACATATGATAGCTGTGACTAGTCTACAAAAAATAGATCTGTAGTTCTTACATCAAGTTTTGCTACATAAAAGCAAATTGAAGCACTCAAGCAATTAGGTCTGGCATGAATTCTTTGATGTACATTTAAGCAAGAAAATCAACATTTGAAAGCAAAAACAGCATATGTAGACTGTCACAGAAACCTCACAGAAACACTCAGATTTCCACAATACTTTGATGTGGCCACGAAGTCAAAACTACAAAGTAGACATTCATAACATCATGAGCTCTAGACATCGAATGGGTTAGATGAGTTAAGGATGTATAAAAGCTTATATCTTTGCTACTATAACCAAGGCAAGCTTGGTATTTGGCATGCTGAATTGCTGATAACAGGCATAAAGTCAAAAAGAAACATGCAGATTTCCCTCAACTTTAAGAAATAAAGCCACAAGCACAACACCAAAAATCACATGCTTGCATCTCCAGCCAGTAAAGAACTTATATGACTGCTGCTTCCAAGAGCTATATTCTACACCAATGCTGACATACAGGTTGAGAAAGTAAAATATAAAAAAAAAAACGATAGTCAGAAAATCAATAGATACTTAATCCATCAAAGGAATTTAACATTCGAGAGAAAGTCAAACAAGCTTGGTCCTTAAATGCTGCTTCACTGACTGCGGAAAGTTCTATTATAAGCACTACAAACAGAAGAAATTGGAACCAACCCAGATATCCAATTGCAGAAAAGGATATTTTTTCACTTCAAAAGAAAACAATATAAGCAAATTGCAGATGTTTATAAAAATAAAAGGGTCTACGAAGACATAAATTATATCACTTACTTGACCAGAGAACTCTTCATTGTTGATTAAGTCTCCTCACATGATCGGCAAACCTTAGACAACAAAATAAAGCCTCTCCAAAAAGTCTGGTGTTCTATTTGGAAAAATAGACTCGATCCTTTATAAAGGCAAACAATAGTGTTTCTCAACAAATGTCAATTGCATATGCCCACACAGGAGTCAGTCGAGAGACGAAGTCATATCTGTTAATAAGCTAAAAGCCTTCAACCTTATAACCTCTGCCCTGAGTCTATAGATTGTCTTTCCATTGGACAAGAGAACAAAAAGCACTGAAGAAAGTGCCATAGGATAACACAAAGTATATCAGAAATGAACCAAGAATGGCAGAAAACAATCTATGCTCAAACAGCAAGACTTAAGAGGCATGTGTCTTTGTGTGAGAGAGAAAAGGGAAAACCAGTTGAAATGTTCTGCCACAAACACTTGTAGGTTTTCATAAATCTAGCACAACCAAATACTGAACATTAGAATGCAACATTAAAGAATATATTGTTATTAATATGAAAATGCACCCCAACACTTCCAGTGCCACTAAAGCTCCTCAATCTTAGCCCTGTCCTGCTCTTCCTCAAAAAAAAAAAAAGCAAGCTCAGAGCATAAAGCTCTCTTCAGTTTGAGGTTTAATTAAATGCATCAACCATTTCACCCCATACTCATACACCAGAAAGCTGTTTCCAAAATCTGGACATGTGACCACCATATCACAATTGAATAGTCTAACATGATTCCAAAGTTCATCAGCTTCCTACGCATAACAACACTGAATAACCACTACTAATATCCTTAATTTCAGTACCACAATTTTTGCAATGGAATCCAAGATCAATCCATCTATATTCTTCATTCAAAATCTCAGTCCATCATCTATGCGTTTTACATTCATTCTCAAACATCAAAACTTACCAAGTATACATCCTTACTAAAACAATATTTTCATTAAGAATCTTTAATAATCTGGCAGAGCCTTGACTTGCTAGAACCAGCTGATAAAGGGAGACCATTGGAATAAAGTTCGATCACCAGGGCAGCAATTTAGGTAAGGCTTCTTTTGTGTTCCACGCATTTTTATATTCCAAACTCATGCTTCCAGTGACAATGCACGATGTGTCACCAAATAACAACAGAAATGCACAGAATAAAGAAAATATTTTGATAGCCTTAATCACATTTGACTTTATCCCATAATTACTTCAACCCAGTTCAGCTGGAAGACATTTGACCTTTGAACAACATCCTTTATGGTTCACTGATTGGCCAAAGTTCCATAATTGTTTGTTAGTGTTGCTAAAAGATCAAAACACAACAAATAGAAACCACGGAAGAAAAAAGAACTGCAGATAACAGATTCATGCAGATGTTTAGCTCACCAAATATAGAGCTACAAAAATTGAAAGAGGTTCTTTTAAGGCAATACAAAAGTCAGTATGATTTATATAGACTATAAGAGTTTCTCCAAAACCGTACAGACCATATTTCACGTGACCACACATTAGATTTGAAAATTTCAATCTTCTTTAAAATGTGCTCTTGGGAGTTTTGAGTGCATGCCGAAAATTGGAACTCCAAAAATTGACTTGCACCATCTCTCTAAGATTTACACAAAAGTACAAGAAATTTTTTATGACCCAAAATTAACAGAAAAGGTCAACTGACCTAAAACAACCCCATAACTTGAGTTTATATGTCCTTGTAACGAAGAAAAATAAGTTCTATCTAGATAAAAATTCCGGAAAGCTCAGCTTAAGTTCACTCACTAGTATACATTCCTCCCCTAGTGACTTGAGTTCAGGTGTCCTCGTTGCAAAGAGAAAAAGTTCTATCTAAATAAAGTTCCTGAAAGCTAAGTGTAAGTTTGGTTATCAATAAAGATCTCTCTCCATGACTCGAGTTTGGTCAAAAAGGGGAAAAAAATATATGTAAAATTCCTAAAAGCTCCAAATTCCTCCACTCACGAAACCCTTCCTAGAGGGAGAGGGAGACAGATAGAGAGAGAGAGAGAAAGGACCATCAATGACTGGAATTGTCCTCATAACAAAGAGAAAATTTTGTGCATTTAAAGTTGCTGATAGCCAAGTGTAAGTTCACTTTTCATTAAACATTCCCCACATGAATTGAGTTGAAGTGTCCTTGTAAAAATTAAAACAAAAGAATGAACTGTATATGTAAATTTTCTAAAAGCTAAGTACAAATTTAAACTAATTATAACACTTTCCTCGGCACACGAAACCGAGAGAGAGAGAGAGAAACAAAAAATTAATGGAGGAACACAAATATCTTATCCATCCCAATGCTTGAAGTCATAAAGCATAACGATTGTAGATTATTCTACTTGTCTGTCTACATGATAGGTAGTGAAGTGAGTTATCTTGGTAACTAATAATCAGACACCAAGAAGAATAATTTGATCTATAGATGTACCGTACATGACCTTTCCCATGAAAATATATGATATACTGAATACAATATGGGCACAAGATAAATGCACCAAAATGCATTTAAATATTATGTTATGAAAATAAGGACTGTCATTAATCAGGTACAAGTTCATCAAACCAAAAAGAAGAGCAAGCCCCAATATCAACTACCAATAAAATCACAATTTAAACCTAAAATCCAAATATCTAATAAGTTGAAGCCCAAGATACCATTTAAAACAGATCTTTACTTGACTTGAAAACATTCTATCTCTGTCCTTGAGCTCGTTGGATATCATACACGCCCCAGGAAACAGGTCCAGGTCCAGCTCCATATTGATGAAAATTCTCAGCAGCTGGTTGCATCTATGATTTCAAGGAAAATCAACATCAAATGAAGTGCCATAATAAAATAATGGATGCATGATATGCAGATTCAGTTCACATTCACACACAACTGAAATATAATTATTATACCACACATAGACATGATAGCATGCAAAGCAAAAAGATTCAAACTTACAGGATTCATGCCATAGCCATTAGGGTAAGGATTTCCTGCATATCCAGATTCAGGATTAACAAAACTAGCATTATATGCAGCACCTACAGAGAAAAAGAATTGAATTAGAGAGGGGGGGGAGGGGTGGAGAAATTAGACATTGGCAATAATGATACTGAAGCTCCAGAGTGGACAACAACGATAAAATATACCATTAGCAACAACTTTGTTATGCCATTGCATTGTTCAAAGATATCAAATAACTGGGACCTCAACTCAATTAAATTAGATTACTAAAACACATAAATATAAAAACAGTGGCTGTATCTGTTAACATATATTTTGCTTCTTCATGAGAAGGTATAACCAGTTTGTGGTTTAACCGGTGAAGCCAAAATGTGGCTGTACAGAACAAATTCAAACCAGATAAATGATCAACAAAACCACCAGTGACATCCAAATTATGAGCAAATGAAAGCGGGCAAAGTAAGCTTCTGAAAGAGTTCCATGTTAAAGCCATCATAATTTCCAGCTGTCTGTACCAGCTGAAAACTTAAAAGATTTCATTAATGCATTTAAACATTGGTTTTAAAAAATGATGTCAGATACGATATTGTAATAACAACAAAATTTCAGCTTCTCACTGTAAATATAAATAACATTTAGCACAAAAAAAACCCTTCCAATATGAGTAGCATACCAGGATTCCCAGAAGCATCAGCTCCACGAGCTCTCCTCTCTGCATTAGCAATTTCCGCACGTAGCTTCTCTAGCTCTCGAGCCATTGCAATCAATTTCTTCTCCATAACCTGGCCATGTTCATAATTCTCTGCATATCCTTTCTTCTCATACTCAATGGCAGCTCTGTTTGAAATATGAGAGAGAGAGAGAGAGTAAACAGTGGATCATTACACTAAAATTTACTAAAACATAAACTTTGCTTTGATTTTTCTAACCAATAAATTAATGCAGAATCATACCGTGCACGTTGCAATTCCTGCTTCATACTCTCAATTTCTGATTTCAAAGCAGGCATCTGCTGCAAATCTACCTTGTATCTAGCTAAGTCTTGAGACATCACTTGAACACGGCCCCTGAGCTCTTGCCTTGCCTCTGTAAGTTCCTTAATATCAGAACGGACATGATGAAGCTCCCCCCGCATGGCCTCCACAGCACGAAGTTCTCCTTCAAACCTCAAAGACTTGTCATACAATTCCCTCATTTGAACATCTTTCTCTGCATGCAAAGAATCCGCAAAATGCGCCATCCTTTGCAACTCATATTGTGCAGCTTCCAACTCCTGCTTAAGTGCAACATGAGTTGCAGCCAGACGCTGGTTATCAGCCAATAAACCTTGAATGTCTTGGTGTTGGGCAGCAAGACGCTCCTCAAAAATGGCCGGGTGAGGAGGGGGAACTCGCCTGGGGTCCATCCCCAATTGGGTTTCTCTCATTTCCTCAAGAAAAGCCGGATGGGGCGGCATTGGTCCAAGCCCACGGCCAAAATGCCGGTCATGGATGGGAGGTGGCAGTCCAGGGTGAGGCACCCCCTTCATGGGAAGAGGCGGTCCGCGGTTTCTCCCAGACATTCCTCTATAATATTCAGTGACACAAATATCTCTAGTTCTCAAGAACAAGTACAATCACCTGTGTAATTCAATCCTAATACCAAAAATTAAATAAATAAAATAAAAGGAAAAATAATCGAGCACTTTTAAATTCCTTTCAAACAAATATATAATGAACCCTAGAAACCAGGACAAAGAAGTAATCTTCAAAACCTTAATATGTTCATAAATTCATCTACATTCAATGTCAATAGCCATAAAAAGACCCGATGTACGGTAATTTGGTACAAAGTAATTTCGACGAATCGATGACTGACCTCAGCTAGAAAGTGAATTGATGGCACTGACTCTATCCACGGATTCGTAGAGCAATTGTCATCATCATCATCAGCTTACAAGAAAATATGGATTGCTTTATAATGAAAACCCAACTGCTAAACTTTTACCAGAGGCGACAAAAGAAGATTAAGCTGGGATAATCGACAGCGAAGGACCCTTTTCTCTTTTATTTTATTTACTAAGGAAAGAACCAGTTCCTTTTTCCTGCGTTGTGTGCTATGTGATTCTTTTTGAGTTATTATTTATTGGCAAACCGATTTTCGTCTATAATTATAAACTCATTCCTCAATTTTTGAAAAAGAGTTTGCACTCTCAAAAGAAAAAACAAAAAGGAGTTTCACACCAAAACTAAAAATTAGAATTATTTATAAAATTAGTTTCTAATTTTTAGATTGCAAAAATGGGAAAGGTGTTAGAAAATATTTACCAAAACATAGACCTAAAGATCCTATCTATCATATAAAAAATATACTCCCTTCATTCTATAATAATAAACATTAACTATTTTTTATAAAATTTTAAAAATAATTTAGTAGTTAGACTCATTTAATTTTATAAATTTTTTATTAATATTTTTCAAATAATTATATTGATAATTAATAAATTAATTAAAAAAGAGATTAAATTATTATAAATTTATTAATAATAAATAAAATATAAAAAAGATGTGTTTGTATTGTAAGATATTTAAATTAAAAAATATTTATATTATTATGGAAGAGAGAAAGTAGCAAAATTAAAAAAAAATAACAAATTAAAGTGGCATGAGTTAAACTGATAAACCTAGTTGAAAGCTCCAAGTCTCGGACGGTAGAAAAAAACAAAGCTCGACAACCAAGGTTTACTCAAATAAATCTAATGAACCTGTGAAGCAGGAATCTAGTAGACTCGACATATTACTTACATATTTGCAAAGTAAAGTTCATTTGTTGGCTTTTAGAGCTCGTATATCTTATTTCGAGTGTTGTCTTGACTATTGAAGTCTGACATATGGGGTATGGGTGATAATTTTTAAATTAATAAAATAATTTGTGAGTATATAATTATAACACGATATATGAATGATCTAAATTTAATTTTTGTAATGTTTATATCATATATAATAATAAGTAATATGTAAATGACATAACACGATTACGACACGTATAATACAAATTATCACCCCTATATGTGAACAATCTTTGTCTTTTCATGTATTTGTTTATAAAGGACTGCGAGGACATGAGAATCGAAGGTGAAACATTAACTTTGAGCCGACGACATTACCTCTGGTTAGACTGCAAAAGTATTTGATGCACATGTAATCTCAACAATCTATTAAACTCTTACCATTAAATTATCTCTAAGAAATGATTGTATTCTCATTATACTTTAAATTGAAACTCACAATCACCTCACATATTACTTAAGTTATCTAAAACACATATTTCATATAAATGAATTTAGCTCAGGCTAATTAATTTTTAAATATCCAACATTTAAATTTGTTTCAAATCTAGCACACTGTTTAAAAATAATAAAAATAAACACAATGTTTAATATTTGTTGTACATCTAGCATTTGTTATACCAATTGTTTTCATTATTGTTGGAACATCGAGTCCAACCATGACTTTAATAGGTGGAACCTGAGTCCGCTAATTGTTGGGTTGACTAACAAGCCCGACTAATCATTGGTAATTAGTTGTGGACTTCTTAATTGGGTTATGAAAACTAACTAGGGTCCACTCATCTAATATGAGTAAGAAACCCTAGGACAAATAAGATTTACCTAATACGTTAAAAGAAAGACAAAAAAAAGAGAGAGGCATCGAAAGAAAAATATGTTCTTTCTCCATCATAACAAGCCCGCCTATCTTCTTCCAACCAGAAGAATCTGTTCTTTTTCAGTTGTTGATCCCGATCCTGAGTAGGTTCCTAGACTACGACTCAGTCAGTTGTTCTTGTCTCTGAAGAGATAGTGGCTCAACTATGAGGCTTACATCGATCCTGTTCAGTTGATGTTCTCTGCTATTCTTTTTGTGTTAGAGGTAAGTTCTCGATCCATATTTCATTTCCGCTGATTATAATGTTAGTTTGTATAGTTTAATCACTCTTTCATTGATATCAGAGCAGTAGGTGAGAATTTACATAATTTGTTTTGAAATTCGTGTTCGTCTCTATTCTGGGTGCTTACTTTTTTTTTATTATATTCGACTTTCTATTTTTACGAACGTTTTGATTCGAGTACGTCCAGAGTCAAATACTGAAAGTTGAAATTTCGAAATTTTGATGCAACCATTGAGATTACCTACCTTCAAAATATGCCAAAAAGGCCATGAAATTGCCAAAAAATGGATCTGTTTCTAATGAGTGAGGCGGCACAAATGAATTTGATATTCTAATGCAATAAACGTGGCGAGCTACATTGGCTGAAGGTCACCACAAGGACCACTCATAGTGCGACATATGGCAGAGGTCAGTTGAAGTGGATGCTGACTATGCAACATGTGTAAGCAATATGGACCAACAAAGGATAAACACGTGGCAATTGAAGCCACCTAGGCAACCACTTCATTGACACGTGGTGCTGACAGGGCAGACACGTGAACAACAAGGTCCAATAATGAAGGGACACGTGGCATATGAAGCCACATAGTACACCACACAAATGACATGTGACAGAGCTGACTGGATGGACACATTAGCACACCAGTCCACTTATGAGGCAACACGTGGCATCAAGCCACCACATGGCAACAATCTTTGCTCTACGTGGCAATGCCATATGGACCTAAACTACCATGTCATTTCCACGTGGACCAACCATGGTCTGAGATATGTCCTTACGTGACGGTGACACATGGCAGATAGAAAGGGAAGGTACATGTGTGTCGCTTAAGAGCTCGTGGAGACCTCAACGTGGCATGTATCGGGGCGTGAAACATGTCCTGACTTCCCTTTTTTTTCAAATTTTTGGCAGAATTAAATTGTATATTTTTTTAGAATATCAGGTATATTTTCATAATTTTTTTTGAGTTTCAGAGCTATTTTTTCCAAATTTTAGCGAGTTTAAAATTGTTTGAAAATTGTAAAGATTGAGTTTTCTGCCTAGAATTATTTCAGGAAACTAGTTTTCAAAATGATTGATTTTAAAACATGTGAATATGGTTCTCATTTAGATAATTGGGATAAGATTCCAATTATTTGGGTAATACGTGAATATGTATATGTTAATTTTATTTGTAATTTATTACAAATGATTCAAATAGGGTAATACCATATTGCTTCAAATAGAGTGCAAATTAAGAAAAAATTTGCATGACTCCCAAAAAGAGTATTTTGGGAAGGTGGTGGTCATAAAGTAAAGAATGTAAGTGTGCATTAAAGGCGCAAAGGTGATGAAGGTTTTCTTACTTCATAAAAATTATGATACTCATCACCAAATATTGGCTAAGGTATTAGTTCATACTAGAATTTCATGGAAACATGATTGCCTAAGTGTCATCGAGAGATTCCTAAAGATTACAGCGAGTAAGAGCATTTGAGATTGGTATGTCCAATATTGCTCCATGATCGCAAAAAGAGATTGTGAGAAGTTGAACACATATTCATATGTATTTATGTGCATCAATTTATATTATTTTGAATACGAATTGAGTGTTTGTCATTAGCTTTGGTACTTCTATGCTTTATATTGTGTTTTTTAGGTAAATTGATGATGTTTTGATGAATCGAATGAAAACAAGTCGAAACAGGCCTTGAACGATGATATTTGAGTCATTGAGAGTGAGACACGGCATTGGAATGACGAACCGCGCCCGTGGGACACTTGAGAAAGCAAATCCGTGCACAACTGAGCATCCACAGATAGGAGTTGGACGTCCACGGCCGTGGGAGAGACCGTGTAACCCACTGGAACTTGACAACTGAGACACACGAACAAAGCTTCTTGCACACGATCATAGGAACATTAGACACGAACACAATCACGTGTCCGAGTACTTACCCAGCCGAAGTATCCTACATTCCAC
>CAODLS011344839.1:0-10722 GCA_948243855.1 Flueggea neowawraea | reverse complement strand
TTTATAATCTCAGTGGCTAAAAAGCCTACCAAGAAGAGTTCATTGTCCTGACTTGTCTCCTTGCTTGTGTTGTTCTGCAGGTAGGAGCTATGGATGAATCATGAAATTGCAATCCCTTTAGCTGGTTCCACATCAAGATTTTAAGGAGTCAAAAAGGAAAAGAGGACACTCTTCATAAGAGTACCAAAGAAAGTTCTCCAGGAAAAGAGGACACTCTTCATAAGAGTACCAAAGAGTTCTCCAGTTTAGTGTAGAACTTCGTCTGTGTTTTGGATCTTGACCCCTGTACATAAACTCGTCTTATGAAGGAATTTTAAATGTATGACAGTGTACTCATTGAAATAAATAAGAAATGGCTTGAAGCCTATTTCCATCTATTCTGCTTTTTGTCTCTCTTTTTTTTTGATGTGATCTATAAAAATGGTCAGGGGTTAAGGACCAATTCTTCATGTTATTGCTCTTTGATATGAGGTTTTTCCTGTTTGCGGCCAAGAAAGCCTGCAATCCTGCAATTATTAAACATGAAATATTCATAAACTCCAGCTCCTCTTTATTGAAAAGAAACTACAGTGCTGCATTTTTATTTTAGACAGATGACAGTTGCAGCTATCAGCACCCATCTGTAGTAAACCAAGTCATACATCAATCTCTTGTTTGGCAGGAGAGTTCAACGGCTTTAACAAAAACCTGATGCACTTGGTGAATTTGTCTTGGTCATCTTTTCCCCCCTAGGTTTCTGGCTCCGTCCCGGGCGTTTGTTTGACCGTCCCATGTGTTGATTTGTCCATCCCAGGTGTTTGATTGAGTGTCTTCTTTCTAAGCTTGACTTTGGGACAATCCTCATTTGCATAGATATTCTCAAAATACAGTAAGTAGTTTAAAAGAAGAAATAAGTAGCTTAGTGATACGAGAGTAATTAACTGGATTATTTTTATATGAAAGGTGTTGAAATTTTTCACCAGATAATTAACCTAATACCACTTACAAACTTATTGTCCCCAGTTGTTTCTTTCATCATTCCATAATTGGGACTCTTTTTGGCATCTTGACCCTCTAGTTGGAGTTGTATTGTCTCTGCCAATCTCCTTTGCTTCCTTCTCTTTTGGGAGCGGGTCAATTTCCTAAAGAATTCATTATTGTAGGTCACCTGTCATTTGTTAGGAATATAAGTAAGAGCAAACCCGGATTGAATTCTTTGAAATTTTGGAGCCTCCCATCCAGGATCCTGTCCTTTTGGTCTTTCCTTCTCCTAGGCTTGTTGACTTTCGGTTTGCTTTTTCACCCATACCTTCTTAACCCGTTGTTGAACATGATGAGTGTAGTTACCTATGACATAAGAGTTGTCTTCTTCACCATACGTGCCCCCCTAGCCAAAAAGGCATTTTTAGGCTCGTTAGCTCTTGGTTGGGTGTCTTCTTGTTTTTCTAAAGCATCTTGGGTCACTACTGATGTAAAATTTAGTTGATCCTCAAGAGATTTAATTGGAGCCTTTTTATTTTGCTCTTTAGGAGTTTCTTCTTTTTTAGGAGCGGTTGGGACACTTCAACAACCTGCTCTTCTGTTTGTTCTCTTGTTTCTTGATTGCTTCTTTTGGAGTGTTGCCCCCTAAGGTTTTTAGTTGGTGCATCCTTTGGTTCCGAATCTGCATATCCATAGCCTGCTTCTTCGTTTCTTCCCATTTTCCTTGGTTTAACACCTTTGGGCACTCCCGCTTGAGTGTTTTGGATGGCTTTTCCAAGGGGATGAGAGAAGGACTGTTATTTCCAGTAGGCTTTCCCTGATTTGACATGTCATTAACTTTTGGGGTTTGAATGGTGCCCTTATGGAGACAAGCCATCTCTTGATTGTTGTGTTCTAAGGTTGCATTGATACATCGTATCCCTTCATCAATACTACGCAGCAAGCTTAACTTATCATTTATACTCTGCAAAATTTTGATCATTGCATCGAAAGTGTGTTCCTTCCCTGTCATGGTGGCGGCTTGCCCAGCCTGCCCCCTAGGGATTGAGAGAGTAGGATCTTCTTGTTCTAATATTTGCAAAAACTCTTTTGCGACCACTACTGTTGCATTGGCCTCCTCATTTCCGTTTCATGTGTTGGAAGCGGCAATATCTTTCTTACTCCTGATTTTCATCATTGCTTATGACGTCTGGCCGAGCGGGCCAGAAATTGTTCCCTTATTTTCTTGAGAGAAAACTAAGAGGACAATGTTGCCCTTTGACTCGAATTTTGAGAGCATGCCAAGGAGTTTATGGTTCTCCTAAACCGAATTTTGTGGATTATGAAATGAGATTGCATTCGAAAAATCTAGCTTCTTGGATCAAACGATTGGAAATGATAAATGGACACAAATCATTCACTTGGGTTCATTGCTTCTTTAGTAACAATAGCAAGATAAACAATGATGAACAATTGAGATAAAATTGGAATTGCAACAAGACTTGACCATTGAACGTTCTTGAATAAAAATAACAAATGAGGATGCTAACAAAGACTGAAGACACTAAGATAACTGAGCAGGGACACTAAGATTAGTAGAATATGAGATTCATGTTTCTGGTAAAAGAGTTGGTTTGATTGATTCGTTGAAGCTCCTTTCTTGGCGTCCTTGGTGTGTATTTATACTGTTTTGGTGCCAATCTTGTTGCATTGCTAGAGAGGACAGCTTTGATCTCACCATTTAGTGTGATTCCATTGATTCCTCCAATTCTTGCTCCATTGTTCCCTGACTTCTTGATTTGTTGTAATCACGTCTGTGACTTGCCTTCCTTGTTCCAGATTTGCTGTAATCAACTATTTCTTCATTTCTAATGCCCAGATCTATGGTGATTACTCAGTTGATATTTCCTTCTCCATTCTGGATTTTTAGTGATTGAAAACTTGTCCACATTTCATGATGTCCTTGGTCTTAACTGACTTGCCATGCACAACAAATAGTTTCCTTGTTTGGCATCCTTGACCTAGGTCATGTCCTCCATCTAGGGGATTGCAAAATTACACTGTAAACAGATGGTAACATGTTCAATTTATGGCCCTTCTAGAAACCTTGTCGTGCTAAGAAAAAGCCAACATAATTTAGCTATTTATGCAATTGATTAGATCCTTTTAGAATACTTAGTTCTGTTAGTGTTGAACTGTCTAGGAAAAACATATCAGAACATGAAGTTTATGAGGAAAAGGGAAAACTCATGTCGTTAATCTCAAAATTCCCAGATAATGCCTGAGAAAGTTTGATCTTTATTCTAATTTCCTGATAACAAAGACTAAACCATGTTGGTTAAACATTCTACTGATGCTAGTACTAGAATTTGCATGGAAAGTTTATTCAGTATAAAGTAAGCTTTAGTACTTAAGACATTCCATAGATTCTTTATTGCATTTTTCTTCATATAGAAATCATGCTGAAAAATAATTTCAACATTTACATTTGAATTCAAAAACTCAGCGAGAAGTCTCTTCTGTATGTTCAATTCTTGGAAGAACTGAAAATTAGACATTAGAGAGGCAAATTTGTCAGAAACATAACATTGTTTTGTCACCCGGTGGCAGAACTGAATGAACAAATCAGGAAGGAGGTGCAGCATTTGAAAAAGATGATACAGCGTGTTCCGAATTTCGGGTACTGCGGATACAGTTACAACCATGCAACGGATGCGCAACCTGATTATAGAACTCAACAGTGAATCCTTTAGTAACTTTCTGGTCGAGATCAGTGCTAGAAAGGAGTGTCAAGTCAGTTTCAACACAGATTCAACACAGCAATAAGGAGAGTCGTTCCTTTTAATACACATCAATAAGTATACATGTATATGGTTATTGAATATATTGCAGGAACCAGAACATTAATTTGCAGAACATTTTTTAGTTATAAATGCATATGTATATGCTATTTGTAGTCATTTGAATTCAGTCTAGAACCAAATTATTGACATCATTGATATGATGATTCTTTCTCCTATGTTCTCCGAAATCGTTATGATATTATATTTGGTGTTTTATATTTCAATATTTTAAAAGTTCTTACATAACTTCCCAAGAAAGTTTTATTGTATTAGAAGTTACATCATTAAGAATTTTGACAACAAAAATCTTACTCAAAGACTAAATCTTTTTAGAGGAGAAATTTGTACTATTCCATCACTCGATTTCTCTAAATTTTTGAATTAAGCTAAGCCAGTGCAATACTTCACTCCAGTCATTAAAATTTTCAATATGGTTCTTATATTAGAAGTAATCATCATCAATTTTTTTTTGTAAATCACATTTTTCCTCATCTGTTTTAATGGTTTGAGACTACTACTGTTCGGGGCTTAGTCACGGTTAATGCTGCTCACCTCTTCCAGCGGATGTGTTTAGTGGGGAGCCAACTGAATTACAATCCGTTGGTTCGTCATCAAGAATTTCACAAACAACAAAAATATCACTTGAACTCAAACCCTCTAATTTTTCAATTTAGCCCTTTGAATAACATTGCTTCATTGTAGTAGAGCTGCATTATAGTTTTGAGTTCCGACGTTCTGAAAAATGAAGAAGCCAATTTCATACTGAAAATAGGCCTAAGCTTGCACTCTACTACAAATGAAATAGGGAAAATCACATTTTTATAACAAAATAAAACATTGATTTTGACAAATGCATTCAAGATTTTAATTTTAAAAAATCCCAAAAAAATAAACTAAATTTGAAAAATGTCATATTTGCAAGAAATCGCGATATTTTCGCGAAAAATGAATTCTAGCAAAAAAAAATTGATTTTTCAGAGGTCTCCAAAAAGTTTTTAGAAGGTCTCCAAAAGGGAATTCATAATTTTTTAATAAAAAAAATTGATTTAATAAATTTTTGGTTTTTTATTAAATTAAGCTGAATTATTAGTTTATATATATCCGATGTACACAATTTTAATTTATTTAATGGTAATTAATTTAGTATACATAAATGTAATCAAATATCTTCACAAAAAATCTTCGAAGGTCTTCAGAAGGTTTTCAGAGGTCTTCAAATGTCTTTGGAAGGTCGTTTTCAGAAGGTCTTTAGAGGTCTTCGGAAGGTTTCCAGAGGTCTTCAAAGGGCCTTCAAAAGTGTACGCAACATCATTTTTAGATTTCGACACCATAAATCTCAACAAAATCAACTAAACTCAAAAAAATCCAATACCATCAACACGAAAAAGTTTCCAAAAGTAAATAGTCTCCAAATTGTTCTTTTACAAACTCGAATTACTAATAATCAATTACATAAAAATAGACGGACTTGATATTAAAAAATACCACAGAAACCATAACAATCCACAAAAAGCCTTCGCCATCCTTCATCCTCCAATCAAACAGCTAGGGTTCCTAACAAACACTCCTTCGCCTCTACACACTCCCTCCTCCGCCACTTCTCTAACCTTGCAACCAAACTACCCCCTCTGCGCCGCCACCTTCACCATCACTTTGTCGTCATCCTCATTTCGCCACTGCTACAGACCTACAAAATCCAAAAACAGACGGCAGACAGCAAAAGCACGAAGGTGATTTGGAATGACAAGGATGGTGGCGATCTTTCGATTGAGATGTGCATCTCTAGTTTCATTCGTAATCGCGACTAAGGTTTTGATTCGCATCTTTGCCATCGCTGGAACGAAATGACACCTCGGAGATCCAAGGCGAGAGCAACGTTGTTTGAAGGAGACGAACTGCAAAGATAGGCGACAAGGGAGAGACGAATGTGTGTGTGTGTGTGTGTGTGAGAGAGAGAGAGAGAGAGAGAGAGAGAGAGAGAGAAATGATGATGATTATAGCAGGAGAAAGCGACAGGGAGCAGATTAGGGAACGACGAAAAGAAGCAGGTGAGGGAGCAGGTAGGGTTTTCACAATACAGGAGAGAACCGATAGTGTGAGAGAGGGGAATATGAGAGAGAAACTAGGAGAGAGAAAAAAAATAACAAAATGAAACGAGAAATTTAACTTTTATTTGATTGAATATGAAATTTTTAAGAACAAGATTTTAGAAAATGGCATATAACAAACCTAAACTTAAAAATGTGTTATTCAAATAATTACCAAATTAAGAATAGTTTTTGTCGAAATCTGAATTTTAATTTGGGCACCTGGCATAATTAACTCATTGAAATACGAAAACCAATCTTAGGCCTTGTTTGAGAGTTTTGAGAGAGAAGGGAAGGAAAGCATATAAAAGAGTGGGAGGATTGTTAGGTTTCTTATGTGATAATCAAAGATCAAATGTAGCAAAAAACACAAACTTTCACACAAGAAACAAGCCAAGATCTATGTATGTAAACATAATTGATTGAAGGCCGAATTTTGTACCTTTGAATGGATTGTCGAATTGTTGTTTCACAAAAACAGGGATTGCCGAATTGTTTCTCCTTTGTTTGTACAAGGGACTGTCAAAAGACTACTCCCCTCTACTCTCTCACACACACGAATCTATAGGTTAGGATTATATGTGCTAGCACTCAAAAACTCCTTTTCAAGCCTTGAAAAATTCGGATTTTTTTGAGAGAAAAGAAAACCAGTTTTTCTTTCTCCTATTTTAGAATGGTGGTCGAACCCTAAACCTAGAGTGAGTGAAAAAAAATCAAATTCTCTTCTTTTCTTTTTTAGGGTTTCGGCTAGAAAAGGAAAGAGAGAAAATTGGAGAGTTGTGTAAGCCAAACCCTAGCCGGATATATGGAGTGGAGTGCCTCTCAAATTCCTTTATAAGTCCTACTTGAACAAGGACTCTCCTCTCCTCTTTTAATAAATTAAATCTTCTTAATTAACTAATCCATTAGGCCGAATTCTTCATTCCATTGGGCCTAATAGGTGTGCCGAATTCCTCTTGTGCCCATCTCATTATGTTTTAATCATTAACAAAAATTAATGGCCTGGCAAGAAAAATAGTTTTAGCCTTAACCCAGATTTTATTGTGTGCGATCATGTAGGTCCATTCAATGTTGGCAATGGGTCCAAATTAATTTAAAGCCCATAAATCATAATTGGTCTCCAGCAAGACATTATGATTATCCAAATTGAAATGAATGTCAATTACGAATCAACATAACCTAATTACAACCTTATACAACCCTTTGCATCTCGATATCATGATTAGTATAAGGCATGGAACCGGTCACCCTTATTTATTGCTAAAATATTTCATTGATCTATTATTGATCCTGGCTAAGTCAAACAAATGATAACACTCATCATTTTATTTGGGTGTGGTCACACACTATTCAGTTTCACTAATCAAGTGGCTGGTGATATATTCTCTCTCTTCGAGAGGGACAATCCCTTCACTTCACTCATGTTCCTTAACATGATTCGTGGCATACCCAATCATACCCATACTTGTTACTCATTACGAATAACGTTAGGCGTATGTTAAAGTATACGAGGTCTCACCCAAGAATCCATAGTGATTTTAGGTCGATGGATTCAAGTATAAGTATTGCATGAGAAATACTTATGACCTTAAACCATGTAGTATTCTCATGAGCGGATTGATCCAAAATACTATTCTTTAACATGTTTTTATGTTCTCTGATTGATATCTCATATCCTATAACTCGTAAAACATGATCATCTCACAAAGTACATAATAGTCTTGATTTATTGCCACTCCCATGACAATAATTGACTAGGGATATTTAAAATAGTATTCTTTTATGCTTCAAGGTTCTACTATCCAAATCACATATTTGATAACTTAAGTAGAATCACTATTCATGGATGTTTTATCAAATTAAACATACATAGGAATAATAAAGAGATAAAATAATGCCTCATAATATATATAATATAATATGGATGCAATGTATTAGGGTTAGGGCTTACACTAATAATCTCTCATTAGCACTAGTCCCAATCAGATATAATCATAAGACCGAAAGATCTAACATGACCTTCATGCCTTGGCCTAGCTAACTGCTTGGTTAGTGGATCTGCTACATTGTTTTCTCCAAGAATCTTCCATATCTTCACATCTCCTTTCTCCATGATCTCAAGAATGAGATGGTATCTCCTGAATATATGTTTGGATTTCGGGTGTGATTGGGACTCCTTATCCTGTGTGATGGCCCTATTGTTATCACAATAGAGTTCAATTGGATCTAGGATGCTTGGGACAACTCATAATCCAGTAATGAACTTCCTAATCCAAACAGTCTCCTTTGCAACTTTTGAAACTGCAATATACTCAGACTCTGTAGTAGAATCGACGACAGTGTCTTATTTAGAGCTCTTCCAGCTTACAGTACCTTCATTCAGACAAAACATGTAATCAGATTGTGATTTTGAGTCCTCAACATCAGTTTGGAAGACAGCATCAGTGTAACCATTTACAATGAGCTCTTCCTGTCCATCGTACACTAAAAAGAATCCTTCAGTCCTTCGTAAATACTTAAGGATCCCTTTGAAAATAATTTAGTGTTTTCACCTGGATCCTGTTGAAATTTGCTTGTCATGCTTAGTGCATGTGCGACATCCAGTCTTGTACATAGCATGACATATATGATAGATCCTATAGCCGAAGCATATGGAATTTTACTCATACATTCTCTTTGTTCTCTTGTAGAAGGGCTATCTTTCTTACTCAGAACAACTCCTTGTGACAAAGGTATATAACCTTTCTTGGAGTCAACCATATTGAATCATTTCAATACTTTATCTATACTTCTCTTGACTTAGTCCCAATAGCCGTTGTGATCTATCTTTATAGATTCTTATACCCAGTATTGTTTCGGCTTCACCTAAGTCTTCCATGGAGAAACACTTTCCTAACCATTGCTTAACATTTAACAATGTCAGGATGCCATTTCCAATGAGTAGGATGTCATCGACATATAAGATCATAAACACTACAATGCTTCCACTATTCTTCTTGTACACACAAGGCTCATCTTCGCTATTGAGAAAACCAAACTCTTTGACTACCTCATCAGAAACACTACAATGCTTCCAACTTCGGGATGCTTGTTTCAACCCATAAATAGATCTTTGAAGCTTGCAAACCTTATTAGGATTCCTAGGATCGACAAAGCCCTCGGGTTGTTTCATGTAAACATCATCGATGAGGTTTTCATTCAGGAAAGCCGTCTTGACATCCATTTTTCATATGTCATAGTCATAATATGCAGTTATGGCAAGTAAAATCCTAATGGATTTGAGCATGACCACAGTGAAAAGGTTTTATCATAGTCAACATCATGAGTTTGTCTAAGACCTTTAGCCACTAGTCTACTTTTGAAGGAATTATCAGCCTTTTGTTTGAAAATCCATTTGCACTCAATGATCTTAGTACCTTCAGGTGGATCAACCAAAGTCCATACTTGGTTATCAAACATTGATTGCATCTCAGATTCTATGGCTCTAAGCCACTTGGCTGAATTTGGACTTCCAATTGCCTCTCAGTAGGTAGTGGGCTCGTCTTGATCCACTAGCATTATGCTTTGATCATCAGTTATGAGAAAACCATATCTCTCAGGCTCATGACTAATCCTGTCGGACCATTTTATGTCTTGGGTTCGGGTTCTACAACTTCTTGTGAATCCGTTTCCATTTCCATACTATCATGTATAGGAGTTTGTGGTTCTTGAATTTTTTCAAGTTGTACTTTACTCCCACTGTTTCTCTTGAAAATAAACTCTTTTTTAAGGAAACAGCTTTTCGAGCAACAAACACTTTGTTCTCGCTTGGGTTGTAAAAATAATATCCTTTAGTTTCTTTAGGATATCCCACAAACAAGCATTTATTGGTTTTCGATGCTAGCTTATCTGATGTTAATCTCTTGACATGGGACTCGCAACCCCAAATCCTGAGAAAAGACATATTGGGCTTCTTCCCAGTCTATATCTCATATGGTGTTTTCTCAACTACTTTAGTTGGAGTTTTGTTTAGTAGGAATGCAGCAGTTTCAAGGGCGTAACCCCAGAAGAAAATTGGAAGATCAGTTTGACTCATCATAGATCGAACCATATCTAATAGAGTTCAATCCCTCTTTTTGGACACATTATTCCATTGAGGTGTTCGTGGAGGAGTGAATTGTGAAACTATTCCACACTCCTTTAGATGCTGGTCAAACTCTTGACTTAAGTATTCGCCATCACGATCTGATAGAATGTCTTTTATACTTTTTCCAGGTTGGTTTTGCACTTAATTCTTAAACTCTTTGAACTTTTCAAAGGTCTCGGATTTATGTCTCATTAGATAGACATAGCCATATCTACTGAAATCATCCGTGAATGTAATGAAGTAGCTATAACCACCTCTAGCTGATGTACTTAGTGGTCCGCATACATCGATATGTATTAGGCCCAATAAGTCATTTGCCCTTTCACTATGTTTGTTGAAAGGACTTTTAGTCATCTTGCCACGTGAACAAGATTCACATGTATCATAAGATTCGAAATCGAACGAGCCAAGAATTCCATCTTTATAGAGTATTGAGATGCATTTCTCGTTTACATGTCCCAAACGACAATGCCAGAAATATATTGGGTTTAATTCGTTTGATTTAACCCGTTTGGTATCAATGTTATAAATGGGTTTGTGGTTTTCTAAGTCTAGAATATAAAATCCATTACTAAGCAAAACATTACCATAGAAAATGTCATCACGATGAATTAAAATAACATTATTCTTAATAATGAAAGTAAATCCATCTAAATCCAAACATGAAACCGAAATAATATTCCTACTCATAGCAGGAACATAATAACAATTCTTTAAAACAATTACA
>CAODLS011344673.1:0-13559 GCA_948243855.1 Flueggea neowawraea | reverse complement strand
ACTCATTGTCTAGAGTCTAGATCTCTACATCCCAACTATAAAAATCAAGCTAACATAATGAAATCAAGCTAACATAATGAAATCAAAACAAAAATAACAATACCCATTAAAAGAAAACATTAGATTCAAATACAAAACTATACCATAAGCCTTGATGAACTATACCCAACAAGAAAACCTTAGGTAATATGATTCCCCTCTTGCTTTCCTTTGATCTAATCTAAGAAATTAAAATTCTTCTTGAAAATATAAAACCCTAATTTCTAAAATGAGGAATGATGTCAAGATCACCAAAAAATGTGCCAAAGAAGGCTATTTATACCCTTTCACCAAGTTACAAAAACCCTACATGAGATTAGTCCAAAATTCCCATTGGTCCCCACATGCTTTTTACTCCCAAAATTGACTTTTTTCTTGACTTCCAGGGTGTCACGGCCGTGACACATTTCTATCCACATTTTTCCTGAAAATTCAAAGACACGGGCAAATTTGTGCATTACACGACCATGGAGTTGCCTGTGTAACAAGACAGGACTGTGTCTTTCACCCTCCACAGTTGTGGAATGTTCTTAGTTGCCTTTTCTTCACGGTTTCGCTTGCCACGGTAGTGGGATGCAACCACCATGGCCGTGTACCTTCTTTTGTCCAATTTTCCTTCATTTTTTTCATCCTTTCTTGAGTTGGATTGAAGTCTTTCCATTTTGCATCATTTTTTCATCATCTCCAACTCATTTTTTTCACAGTTCTCTCTTACTACAAATATCACAAACATCATATTAAATTCATTATAAAAGCATAATTTTTAGGTCGAAAACATATGAATTCTTGCCTGATTTAACATGTAAATATAGCATATATCAACCTCCCCTGTACTTAATCATTTGCTTGTCCTCAAGCAAACCATTTTAGAACTCAGGGTAAGGATACCAAATGAGTTGAAGAAGGCAAAATATTCTTGCACTATGTAAGTATGCGAGTAACATGATCAAAAAAGGATACTATGATATGCGTTAATCACACAAACCAAACATTGGCATTGAAAAGTCACAATTTCAAGAGTTTAATGATCAATTCCCATAGTCCATTGGTATCTCCTAAACCTATGTTTCTCAATGCTAAACATTCACACACATATCTTCTTAGTTGTAGAGTAAGCTAGGCATTTTTCTTCACAAACATAAGTTCTGCATTCTCTTCTCTCTCTTTTTTTTTTTAAATAATTGGTCTCACTTTATTATTGGGTGCTACAAACAAGTTAGTGAATTAAAGATCCTTGTGGTTACACTTATTATTTGCTAACGAGGATACTTTATCATTTTCTCCTCGAAAGTGGGACCTCATGCACTTATCCTTGCTTAAGTTCACCCTGAAAAGTGGATCTTAACTAATTAAGCTCTAATACATGCACTTATCTTCTTGTATAACCAAGCCCACTCTACTGCAATTTAATCAATCAAGCAAATTAATAAGCAAAGAGTTTAAAGTTTATTCTTATGCCTCCATTAATAGACTAGAGCCATTGATAAAAGAACTCTTAATCTCACCACCTACAAATGTCAAGTTTTGGTTCAAATGATTAACAAATAGCTAAACATCCTCAATCAGGCAAGTTAAAATAATACTTAAATACTAAAATTTTCCTTCAACAAGTCGAAATCCCAAGGTATCTATAATGAGTTTAATGCATTTTGAAATTTTTTTGACGAAAATCAAGCACAAATCAAACAAGAATCAATTCAAATAATCACAAATCAAGCAATACCCAAAACAATTCAAACTAAACCCCTCTCCCACACTTATTTTGAACATTGTTTCCAATGTTTAATAAATATAAGTCTGGATCACTATAAACAATCAACAAAAACAAAGGGAACAAGTTCAAATCATGCAAATGAAACATAAAATTTGGAAGAAGGGTTTAGAGATGCTTCTCTATTCTCCATTGGTGATTGCTTGTGCTTTCCTCTTTCTTGCATACATAAGTTCAACTTTTAAGTACATGATAAGAAATGTTAGTGGATAGAAATGCATAAACATAAATAAAGGGCATGTGATCTTGGAAAGGATGGTATACACCACTCCTTTATACAATGTAACAAAAACACAAAAGTATAAACTAAAGGATACTCATAGTTTAACGGCCTTACTGACGTGAGATAGTTTAATGTCATTTCGGACGTAAAGATTAGAGCTATTTGGGATGCCAAATAGTCCTAAAGCTGGATCCCTTCAATGCTTTCAAAAGACCCTTATAAATAATGATTGCCTTGTGATCATTCAAAATGATATCAATAGGATCGGATGAGTGAACTTTAGAAATAGTGAAAGGGCCACACATAGGAATTTTGGGGTTAAAGAAAGTGATTTTTGGGTGGAAAGTAATATACATTTTCCCTTAAACGAACTTACCCTTAGAGATGCAATCATTCTCTTGTCCTTTTGATGTAGCATTTTTGCCTGCAACCTCTCTTTTGTCCATGCTCTCGAGTAAATTTGGTGTCGTCTCATGCTTGATTCCTTTTGGATTTCCACTCTCTTTATCACTTGGTTCTTCCTCACCTTGAGTTTCATCAACCGAAGGTAAAGGTAGAGAGCTAGATAGCATGCAATATGTCTCCAAAGTGGGCACTGTGTTGCCATCATCATAAAGCAAAGGTAGGGGCATATTTTTGCATACATATAACTCCTCAACTTCCTTCCCCACATTAAAAGATAGACTCCCTCTCTTCAAATCCATAACCACTCCCCCGTTAGCTAAAAAGGGTCTCTCAAGTATGATGGGAGTATCATAATCATCATTCATGTCCAACACATAAAAATCGGCGAGAAAAAAATTTTCCTACATTGACCAAGAGATTCTCCACAAGTCTAAGTGATTACTGAGTTGTTTTATTCGCCAGTTGAAGAGTCATATTGGTAAGATTTAATGTGCCAATCCCTAGCTTCTTGTAGATGGAAGAAGGCATTAGGTTGACTGAAGCACCTAAATCAGACAATGATTGAACATTCTTCAAATTACCAAAGGTGCATGTAATTGTAAAGCTTTCTGGATCCTTAAGTTTTGGAGGGTTCTTGTTCAATATCATTGCACTACACTCTTTCGGTAAGTACTACCATAGAATACTCCTTCAACTTCTTCTTGTTGGCCACTACCTCCTTTAAAAACTTCCATAGTTAGGCATTCGGGCAATGGCCTTCAAAAAAGATATGTTCAACTCCAACTTCTTGAACATCTCAATGAACTTGATGAAATTAGCATATTTAGTGTGATCTCTATGCTTTTGAGAAAATGGGATGGGAGGGACATAAGATTTCACTTCCTCTTGCTTAGTGAGTATTTCTTCCCTTTTCTCATTTTGCTTCTCACCATTTTCCATTTCATTATCAAGTATCACCTCCTTTGCCTTAGCAACCTTGGTAATCTTAGGTGTTTCCCTCACACTCAACTCCTCAAGCTCCTTTTCACTTCTCAAAGTAATAGCCATCACACACTCCTAATGGTTCACTTGAAAGGTACTAGAAAATTTTCTTTTCTCCCTATCCAACAAGGTTTTAGCTAGTTGTCCTACTTGTCTCTCAAGGTTTTGGATAGTGGATTGTTGGGCTTGAATAACTTGATACTCCTTGGAATTTCTAGCTTCAATTTTTGCATCTCTAACATCCATTTTAGACATAAATTACATAAATAAATACTCCAAGGATGGCTTCTCGTCTTGGGTAGCTTATTGGGGTGGTGGTTGGGGTTGGTTTTGTCAGTAGGGTGGTCGAGGTTGAAAATCTGGAGGTCCAACAGGTCTAGGTTGGTTTGAGGTGTTTAGATCATTCCAAGCAAAGTTTGGGTGGTTATGTCAACTCGGATTATAAGTATTAGAATAAGGATCATTATGTTGAGGTCTTGGGAGTCCCCCCATATAATTCGCCTCTTCCAATCTTCCACTCATTCCATTCATACCCAATTCATCTCATTAAGTCCAATCATCCTACAAAAAACATATTGCTCCCTACCCATAACCTTAGTATTGAGGAACACATTCATCTTTCTAGAAAGATCAACAACCTTTGAAAGTAAATTGAGTGAATATGAAGAGCTTACCTCATGAATACCGGCTTTCCTACCCCTAACTGCCTTTTTTGAGAGTTTGTAGCTAACATCTCATAGATATCATAGACTTCTTCGGTGATCTTATCTCCAAAATAGCCTCCCGCAATGGTATCAATGAGTGTTTGTCCATACATTGTAAACCCACCATAAAAAAATTGTGTGAAAAGAGCCAATGAAAATTGATGTTGAGGACATTGGCTTAAGAGCATCTTAAATCTTTCACATGCCTCGTGAAATGGTTCACCTTCCAATTGAGAAAAAAGAACATATTTTGTTCCTCAATTCCACCATCTTTTGTGGAGAGTAGTATTTCATCATGAAATTTTCACACATCTCTTCGCAAGTGCCCAATGAACCTTCCGAAAAATTATTGAACCAAGTCTTTGCCCTATCCTTCAATGTGTAAGAAAAACATCTCATCCTCAACTTATCTTCATTCAAACCATGTAAGGGAGATGTTTGAATAGTAGTATAAAACTCCCTTAAGAAAGTCAATGCATCCTCCTATGGCAAACCATGAAATAAAGGTAGCATGTTGAAGTGAATGGTATTTAACTCATAATTCCTAGCCATTGGGCTCAATCGAATACAAAAAGGTGAAGCTCCAATCAACGTCCTTTATATCTCCTTCAAACTCATCCCAACCGGTATGTTTTGATTCCCTAGACCATCAACTTGCAATTGCCCAACTCCAGGCTCATTCCCATCAACATTAGAAGGCCTAGGAATGTGCTCTATCTTTTCCTTCTTATATGAGCTCTATTTTCCATCAACAACCTTTCAATTTTCAATACCAAAGGGACAATCTCCTCGTTTTCCAAGCATTGTATATGCCTTAAGAGCATGTAATACCTTAAAACAAAAAAAAACAAACAAGCAAACAAGTGAAAATAAACAAAAGATCACAAATAATAATGTCAGCTAAATCGACAATGGTGACAAAAACTTGATGATGTCTCGCAAGTGCGCAAGAATCGTCGTAGTTTTAACTCTCAAGTACATCCTTGGGTATCGAATTCTTTGAGAGCAATAATTAATTGTGATCGAAAGAAAAAATAAAAACAAAGAGGACACATGCTTGCTTTTTTGGGATTTTTGGGTAAATAAAATGAAATACAAGGCAAACAATGAAAACTAGGAGTTGAAGTGTTAAAAACAAAAAGAAAAAAGTGTTGGGGCTTTAAGATTTCGGCTAGAAAATTCTATTTAGCTAAGCTAATGGAAGAGTATCTAGGGTTGGATGTTCTCTCTACTAAGCTAGTTTGGAGTCTCTCTCAATGTCATCTAAATCATCCCTACATTAAATAAAAGGGTCATCTCGGCCTCATTTAAGTTAATCAGGGTCTTTAGGCTAGTGGGGAATTTCATTAAACACTTTATGGGTATAAGTATATCTTTATCCTAAATATCACAAGTTTAATGGTTGTGGCATCATTTAGTCTTCATTTCTCGATTCATCAACTAAACTTGCTAAAACTACAATCTAGATGGTCAATCTAAGTCATAATCACATTAAACAACTCATCAAACCAACTCAACAAGGAAATAGATCATAAACAATAGCAAACATAGAAATCCAATTAATAGCATGACAAAATCATCATCTTTAGCCTGCATCTTTACACCCCAACTAAGAAAATCAAGCTAATATAATTAAAACAAACATAAAAACATAAATATCTATTAAAAACATCATAAATATTCAAATAGAAAAGAGGAAAATGAAAGAGAAACAAATCCCAAGTGTCTTTGATACAAGATTTGAAATAAAGAAGCCTTAGGCAAGTGATTTCCCTTTCAATCTCCTTGATTTAAACTAAGAAATTCAAATTGTTCTAGAGAAATAAAAACCCTAAATGAGGAATGATTTAAAAGATCTCTCAAATGAGTGTTAAAGAGAGTATTTATACTCCTTCTCTAAGTCACAAAACCCTACAAGAGAAATCCCAAAGTTGCCCATTAGTCCCCACATCTTTGTTTTCTTACATCGCTTGATTTTTAGGAGTTGCAAGAGTGTCACAGCCGTGGCACTTTTCTACTTTTAAAATGTGACTTTGTTTTGTTTGTCACAACTGTAACACATGCCACTACGGCTGTGACACCCCTTTCTACTTAGAAATTTTTATTTTATTCATGTTTTCTCAAGTTTACTTGGAGTCTTTCCATCTTGAATCATTTCTCCACCTTCTTCTACTTGTTTTTTTCCAATTTCTTTCATTCTATAAATATCGCAAACATTATATAAATTTCACCTCAAACACATGGTTTACAGGATGAAAATAGATATATTCTTACTTAATTAATTATGCAAATTTAACATACATCAACCACCAATTGAATTTTTGGATGCTTTAGTCACGAATCGATGCTAATAACAGCAAAGAACATTCTGGTGCACCTTCTGGAACACATCCTATTTTGGATTTACAAATAACTTGATCAAGTCGTAACTTGCTAAAACTCGGAATGAAAATGGCATATTGTTGAGTCATACTCGATAATATAGATAGGCTCGAAGCTGAACAGCTACATCTATACACTGTTTACGAACGATTGCCGTGTTGCGCATATGACTCCACACTTGGATTTGGTTCTTACTTTATACGTTAATCTGGCTGAACTTATATCCATTTATATTTGGCGATGACGGAGTTGATGAACATAAGTTTAAATGAAGAAAGACGAGTGCAGGGATATCAAAAAGAAGATGGACCTGGAATTGGATGGAGTCTGTTTGACGTCCAATGCTACTCGTTCCCAAGATTTGGAATAGGATGTATTATATAAAGGCTATTGTTTCCCAAGATTTTCGTTACCTGCTTTAAAAAAAGCAGGCGGTGCTTAATTAAGCAGCATGTCTTGTATGGAAATTCTCGGTAGCAGCGCATCGGTGGCGTTGATGAACATAAGTTGAAACGAAGAAAGACAAGTGTAGAGATATAGGAAGAACCTGAAGTATGTTTGACATATCCAGGAATTTATGAGAAGGTGACGTGGGCAACTACAATTTTCTGCACCGCCCATTCCATGATAGCCCACGTCAAATATTAAAATTACATAATTTAATCAAAAAATAATTAATTGTAGAAAAGATAGACAAATCAAAGGTCGGTATCTTAAAGGAGTGGTCAAATGATAAAAGTTTTGAATCATTCTTCCTCCTTTTTTTTCTTGCAATGATCAATTCCGAGTCGTTATGCGTTCCTCATAATTGTCCATTTTTGTTTTCGGCAAACTTGTTACAATTATCCAGATTGAGGAAATTACACAGTGAACGTCCAGTTTCATAGTTTGTGACAATATTATTACTTCTCCAATTTTATTACTAAGCCTCGCATTTACCTAATTATTTCAAAAATAGGTATTTTATTTCTATTTTCTCGCTCTCTCTTTCTCTTTACATCTCCCTCGACATGACCAAAAGACTTCTTATTGTAACTTCTCAAAATAATATTTATTAATTTATTTTGTATCTTAATTAGTCTTAAAATTTGTAAAATATACTTTTTAACTTATTAATTAATATTTTATTACCAAATTTAAAAAAAAAAGAAGAAAATGAGTAAATATTAACTCTATATTACGTAAAATTAATGTCCATTATTCTTTCTTTTTCTTTGATTTAATAATAAAATATTAATAAATGAGATAAAAAAATAAATTATATGTAAATTTTTAAATAAATAATAAAAAAAATTAAATTAAATATTATATAATAGAATGCCAAAATGAGGAGACTATTAGAAATCTCTCACTTATCGTCCTCAATCACCACTCTCTCTCTCTTCGTCCTCTACCATTGATCTCTCTCTCTTCGTCATTCTCCTTTAACAGCGCTCTCTCTCTTTGTCCTCGACCACTAATCTCTCTCTCTTCGTCGTTCTCCTTCACCAGTGCTTTCTTTCTCTCTTCTTCATAATTAGCGTGGCTAGTCGCGTCGCCTAGAGGTTTGTCGGAGATGAACTTGAGAAGGATATAGAAAATGGATCCTTCGAATTCGAAAACGAATCCTCCTGGTGGCTAAGACCATTGTGGTGGCGAAGATTCTTATGGTGGCGGACTGAATCGTCAACATAGTGACGACGGCTGAGTTCAAACCCTAGTTGTCTAAAATTGACTTAGTGAAAAATTAGCTATTTAATCCTTTAATTTATTCAAACTACTACACAGGTCCAAAACAGTGAGGGCACAATCTGGTTCCTATGGTGGACAGATGGTGATCATGTAATCCACCAAATGTGCACTTCTTATCCACATAAAAAATAATAAAATTTTATTATTAAATAAAATAAATTTGTAGGTGGTAAATAAATAATAGATATTTTGTCTATCATATATATATTTATTTTTTATTTTGTACACTTGAGATTTATCAAAATTTCAAAATCAACCATTTTGTAAATAGTTTTTTCTTAATGACTTTTTTAAAAATAATTTTATGCACCTAAAAACTTTAAGAAAATGAAATTTAATGTCTAACATATTTGTAGAAAGCTGGCTAGTGCACGTGTGCAAACTATTAGGGGACACCTCTTATGGAGCCCATTAACAATAACTGAACCCAACCGAAGAAACTTGTCCGGATGGGCCTTCAACGAACCCATGCGCACATTTGTGAAGTGAATCTTGGTTTTATCAGTCAAACAATTTGGTTCAACCAATCGTCCAGTTTTTTATTTTTGGGCATTTGCAAACGGAACGTTTGCATATTTTGAGCACCTAGAAATATCAATTACGGATTTATGCTACCAACTTTCAACATTTTGGTACATTCCATGAAATTACACGCTGTGAAGTCCAAAAATTATTAATTACATTTTATTGCTTCTTTAAAACTTCTTTAGGATTTGTTTAAAGCCAGTTTATTTTTTAGACTTATTCACAACTTATTTAGAATTTATTTATATGTTGTTTAAATGATGTTTCTTATTTTGAAATTTGAATGTTGTTAATATATTATTAATATATTATTTATATATTGTTTACATATTGAAAATAACATATGAATAAGATCAATCAACAACATATAAATAAATATAAACAACAAATCAACAATATACAAATTACAAATTTATTTATGTGTTATTTATATGTTGTCAATATATTGTTTAGAAGTTATACCTTATTTTAAAACTCGAAATTATTAATATTGTTAAAAAACGGTCCGCTCATGATGGATGTACCGAACTGGTTGGTCAATGTGTGAACCAGGACTGTGAACCGAGATCAATTGATAAACCCAATTAAGTTGAAAGTGGATTGGGCCCATAAGACCCTTTAAGCCCATTTGGTTGCCTATATATATGAAGGAGGAGGAGAAGAAAAGGGAGGAAAAAAGGGAAGAAAGAGAGAAGGAAATAAGAAGAAAAGAAAAGGAAGGAAGGAGGAGAGGAAAGAAAGGTTCTTTCACTCTCCCTTCAAAATTCCTTATTCTTCTTCTTCCTCTTTCTCCATGGTAACCACATCTCTCCTTCCATCAAGAAGAATTCGTTCTTCTTGATTAGTCGATCCGAAGAGGTATTTAGACTGTGAATGAGACGAGCACTCCCGTCGGCTACACGACCGTGGTTTGCTCACGAGACCAACATCGAAACCTGGTTCTGCAGCTGCTGTCTGCTGTTATGCTTCGGCTGGAATTGAGGTAGGTAACTTGAACCACCTATTTACTATATTATTTATTAGTTAAACCAGTACTCGATTCATTCAAATATATTGTTGATATCTTGTTTATATGTTGTTTTATGTTTATATATTGATCGAAATCGATTGAATGTTGTTCATAAACAATACATAAACAATATATAAATAATATATAAACAACATATAAATAAATATAGAGAATAAATATAGACAATACATAAATTTGAATGTTGTTAAAACTTATTTAGGTTTTGTTTAGAATATATTTATTTTATAGACTTGTTTATTTGTTGTTTATATATTTTAGATATCTTGTTTATATATTGTTTCAAACTTGTTTATATATTGTTTTTTATTTTAGAATTTGAATGTTGTTTATATATTGTTGATATTTTATTTATTTATTAAAATAATACATTAGTAACAAATTAGTAATATATAAATTACAGATTCGTTTATATATGATTTTCAACATATAAACAACATATTAATAGGATACTAATATAAACAACATATATATTGTTGATCATCATTTAATTAGACAAAAAATGGAATTTTGTCGGTGGAAAAAACTTTTCAAAATTAAAAAATTTACTTTTTAAATTAATAATTGGGAAAAAAAATGGAAAAGGCTGAAAAAAGTAATTTTTACTGCTGCAAGAAAAAAAAATCAATAAGCCAAATAAGCGTCAAAAAATGACACCGTTCGAACTGAAGGTGTATAAAAAAAAAAGATGGCCCATATTTAAAATTTTAAAATCATAGAAACAAGGGTAACGGTGTGAATGGCAAATTTGGGAAGCGGTACATCCAGATAGCAAAGGTTGGCCTTGAAAAATAAATAATGGAAAGTAATTAAGGTTGTAACATGTAATTACCACTTTCCAAATCATGGAGTTCAAAAAACATTTAACAATGCAAGACATTATGATTTAATTTTCGGCTCTGCAGCAGATGAAGCTAAAAACTCAGAAGCCCGTGTTTCACTCATAATCGTGATCACTTGAGTGGAGCTAATGATGGCTTTGCACTGGCATTGAGGGCCGAAGAGATGGGGCATCTGTGAGAATCATTAGCAACAGACAATATCGGCAACCGAGCCTGGTTTAATGACTTGGGCTTTGCCTGATCAGTCCAACAATGTCGCATGGTGAGCCCACTTTTCCCAATACATGACATCCGTACCCCATATATGTCTGGTCCTTTTCATTCGTCTTCTTCTCCACCCAAGAATTCAATAGAACAAATAGGTGGCAGAATGAAAAAGTTTTAAGTCGTTATCAAGAACAGATTAATATTGTGACCACAAAAAAAGGTAAAACAATCTCAGTCATCATCGCAACAAACTGTCACACTGAACAAAAGCAACTGTAATAAAGCGAAAATCGGAGGGTGTTGTTCACTTAATCACTGTGTGAAGTTTATGCGAAAATGAAGGTGGGCAGACAAACTACTGTTTGTAGTGATGTGCCACTGTTGGGATGGGTCGATTTGTCTATTTGTGCAAGATTGGTGACCATTATACATTTCACTATTGCTCCCCATTATTTGGAAACTTTACATAATAGTCCAGCTTCCACAAATAATACATATTAATTTGTATGTGTTTTCGTCGTCCAGCACACAAAGACAATTTTGATTAATTTGAACTTAATTAGATTTTTTATTAATTTGTGGGTTGTTTTTGGACTCAATTTTTTAAATTATTAGATGTGTTAATAAATAGTTGATCAATTAAAGCTTAATTCTTAATTAATTATTATTTATATAAAGGTGAGTCCATCTTTATTAATTCAATTTAATATTTTAGTGATAAGAACATTATGTATTTTATAAACTACTTCCTCGAAAGTAAACATCTTAGCGAAACATTTAGTTGAAATTTTTTTATGGAATTAATAAGCTTATCAAACATAAAAAATACAAATTTCTCAGTAATAAACTTCTCTACAAATACAAATTCTGTTTTTTTTGGTAAGTTTAAATTATCAAAGCAAGGGCTAATATTGAAGATATTCGGCAGAAGCGGCAAGAATAGATGAAAGAAAATAATTTTTTTTCCAGAAACATAATTAATATTACTTTTAATAAGTACAGACTAAAACTGTTACGAGCTTAGTAATGAATAGAAAAAAAACGTTTACACTAATCAATTAAAATTATTAGCATTTGCAATAAATTTCCTTGTATGATTGCCAGTGAAGATCATTAAAAATAAGTAATGTTTTCATAAAAAAAGATTATCATAATTGCTTACTTTATTAGTGTTTTTGTTTTTGAAAGAATACTTTATTAGTGTTAAGTACAATGAAAAAGAAGATTGCTTTTTTTAAATAAAGTTAAAAGAGAAAAGAATAAAAATAAAACCAAAATATTGCCAAAAAGAAATATCAATCATTTTAAACTTCTTTTTAATCAACACATTTGGCCAAACACCACCACGATACAGGTAACGAGTGGGGCCCGTTCCGACAATCTCCCTTCACACTAAAAATATCCAGAAGAAACCAATCAAAATATGCCACGTCAGCCTAAAACCACGAGAAGGACGGTTGCCGACACCTGTTGAGGCGCGGGTAAATGTTTCACATTCATGGCGCTGTGGATATCCAATTAGTCGTTGAACGTAAAAGATCTTCCACAAGCATAAATGCTCTTCCCTTATTGATGCATTTCTGATAAGAAGACTCTCTTCCACTCTTCACCTACCTACCCTCTTACCTTGCCTCTCTTTAATTTCCTTCAAATTCAGTTACTTTTCGTGGTTTTTAGTTCTGGGTTTGCCTTCTTTTCTGGTTGGCGCAATGTGCTGCTCTTTCTAGGTTGTTATTGTGTTGTAGAAGGGGTTTGTGGAGATGACGATATTAAGTAGTATACTGGGTTTTTGTGGGTTTGGAGTCGGCACTTCAATTGGGCTTGCGATTGGTTACTACATGTTCATCTATTTCCAGCCAACTGATGTCAAGGTGAGGCCCTTCGGTGTTTCTCTGTTACTCTTTTCTTTTTTTTGTTAGGATTGTTGGTTTTAAGATTTTTCTGTTTTGTCTTGAACTGAGTGTCTGATAATTTGTTTCATATTCAGTTGTTGAAAAAACAATTTATAGGAATACTGGCAAAGGTATATGTGGTTTTCAGTGGTCTCCATGCTCATGTCTTTGTACTTTGAACAATCAGTCTTTCTCTAGTTTTTAAGACAAGAGTTAACCCGCATTGTTGGCTTTGTTCTGGGTCAAATGATCGTTATTCTTCGGTGACGAGACGTTTTGTATGTAGAGATGATATATAAGGTTAAAAAAGGACAATGGTTCCCTGAATTTGAAGTATAAAACATTGAAGTGTTTCGACTTTTACTCAAAATTAAGAATTTTGCATCTCATATTTTGCTAGTAATTATCTTCATGTATATTTGGCTGCCTTCTCTTGCATGTTTATATAAATGTTGAGTATACCTTTAATGCAAAACATTAGTTGAGATAAGCTATCTAAAGTTCAGTCACATTTCACGTTGCAATGAAATGTTCTAAGCCTGTTAACGATTCAACTGTGTTCTTGTTTTTGGCTCTCCAGGATCCTGTAATTCGCCCTTTAGTTGAACATGATGAGAAAAAATTGCTGCGCTTACTTCCAGAAATACCTCTCTGGGTCAAAAATCCAGACTATGATCGGGTATGTTCTGTTTGCAGATGCACTTCCCTACCATTATCAATGTTGTGTCACTTAAAATATGCAAATTTTCTTGTGTAGGTTGACTGGCTCAACAAATTCATTGAGAACATGTGGCCATACTTGGACAAGGTATAGATACCTGTAATGATAA